>JAQOWM010000975.1:835000-837500 GCA_029041755.1 Resseliella maxima
CACACAAACATATACACCTACACATTTCATATGAAATTTCACCTCCCGGTTTTCGGAACATCAGCATTGTAAGTGTGTGTGTGTGATAGAGATAGAGAGATAGAGAGAGAGACAGAGAGAGAGAGAGAGAGAGAGAGAGAGAGAGAGAGAGAGAGAGAAAGAGCGAGAGAGAAAGAGCGAGAGAGAAGAGAGAGAGAGAGAGAGAGAGAGAGAGAGAGAGAGAGAGAGAGAGAGAGAGAGAGAGAGAGAGAGAGAGAGAGAGAGAGAGAGAGAGAGAGAGAGAGAGAGATAGAGAGAGAGAGAGAGAGAGAGAGAGAGAGAGAGAGGGAGTGAGGGTAAGAGAGGGAGAGAGAGAGGGAGAGTAGGGAGAGTAAGTGTATTGCGCTAATGTTTGAGCTAGCAACGGGCGAAGACATGTTAAGTATTTCGAATAATATTTGAATGCCATTGTCGTGGTTTTGGCAAAATAATTCCAATCGTTTGTTGTATGCTATTCGAATAATTCGTCTTTAACCAGCTACTGAAGGAAATGATTTTTTTTTTATCTCGTAAACATTTTGCATACTACTCTTGTCGTTATAATAAAAGTTTGAGGTACTGTGAATCGTTTGTCGTATGTCGTCCTATATTTGCACCTCCATAAAATAATAAGGTTAATAAATCACATAGTTTCCGATGTTATGCCTGCGCGCACACAGACACATACATGCAACGATCTATAGAATGCATACCATTGAGTTTGCTTATGCTCGACGTGTTCGAGCACATTTACCACAAATATTTCATCTATAGAACTTTGGGTTGGAACTGAACTGTCTTTGGTTCGGTAACTATAACGGGCTCAAAATATTATTACAGCAACACCAAATCGCATGAACAAATTTCGAAGATCCAACATCAGAAGTGCGCCTTTCCTCATTAAACAAACCAAAATATCTATCGACGTATGAACACACGTGCGTATTTTTATGATGCCACTAGAATCGTTCCATGTTCCAATTTGCCCTCATAAGATGATGATGACGACAATGACTATGATGATCATGTTGATGATGAAAACATTTTTGCGCCCGTATCTCACTATACAATATAGTCGCGCTTTCTATCGTACACGATAGGCAAATGAAAATAAAGCAAATTTTACTGTTAATAATACGCTATAATTTAAGCATTATGTGCTACTGTTGTTATTGGTGAAAGAGTGAGCATGTTTGAGGTGGGGCAAAACTGTTCACTTCGTGGATGAAGACACAACTTAAGCTTATTTATTTAACAAATTTTATGTCATTCCAATTATTGTAGAATGCACGGCAACGCCATTAAATGCCACAATTTTGTAGCTCAACAAATATGCACAGATTCATTGGCATTGGTATTCAACATCTAAAGCGGAATACCTTGGTTGTTATTTCAGGCGATATAGATGAAGAAATGGTGAGAAAGAGAGAGAGAGCGAGAGAGAGAGAGAGAGAGAGAAAGCTGAAGTAAAAGAGGGACAGAGTTAAAGCAAGGGAGAGAGAGACGGAGAGAAAGTTAGAGAGCGACAGAGGGAAAGTGAGAGAGAGAGAGAGAGAGAGAGAGAATGAAAAAATCGTATCCAAAGACAAAACACAAAGAATTTACATTAGGTAGAGTTTGGGGTTTCAATGAGTATGCTGAATGTGTATGCAGGGACAATAGATATCAAAACATGGTATTTATGCCATCGTTATGGCATTATGAAAACCACGCAAAACCATTTCATGAAAGAAGCAAGCATTCAAATTATGCAGCAACTTGAATACGGTTCACTTTTACAAAACATCTCTTTGAAATATGTTTAAATACGGAAAAAAAGCACAAACGCACATGAACAGGCGGAGACACACATACACACATACACACAAAAGCCACTGTGTAATAATGATGTGCAGTCAAAACATTCCAGCTTTAGTCATTCTTTCCTTGGTATTTCTGCTCTTTCTATCTCTCTTTCTCTCTCTCTCTCTCTCTCTCTCTCTCTCTCTCTCTCTCTCGCTCTGTCTCTCTCTCTTATTGCGCTTTTTTCCCTATACCGGTCCCTTTTGTTCTGTTTTATAAATACCGTAATAAAATAATAAACACTAAAATCTGATATTCTAATGCAGCTATTTTCACTCAATCGTTCGAATTATGTGGAAAAGCATCTAAGCCACATTGTTGTTGATATAATATTTTTATGTATGTATATGTGTGTATCGAAGAGTTTTTACCAAGTGCACGAGCGAAAAGTTAAAAGTTAAGCTATTTCAGGATCGAAAAATTTTGACATCAAAGTGAACGTGTCAAGATATTTTTTGATCCACTTCAAAACATAAAGAATAAACACAACATTTTCTCAGTTCTTTCCTCTCTCGATCTCTCTCTCGCTCTCACTCTCACTTTCTCTCTCTCTCGCTCGCTCTCTCTCTCTCTCTCTCTCTCCTGTTCTTTTTTCTCCATCTTTTCATTCCCTGCCTTCTCTTTATTTTCATCTTTCAGG
>JAQOWM010000975.1:840000-977500 GCA_029041755.1 Resseliella maxima
TAATCTTATTTTCTGTCGTCTACAGAGTAGCGATGTGTTCGCTTTTGCCTTTACCATAAATGAACGAAGTAAAATGAGATCAAGTATAAGAAGAAGAAAGAGAAAGAGAAAAAAAAAACATAGCAAATCGTATGTTTGGTTATTATTTCATGGTTTTGTTGGGTTATTATTCCATGGATTCCACTACAATGCGCTGAACACAATTCCTTCATAAATAAACAAAGGCATTTCACTTGCTTACGGATAATATTGTTTGTTCATGGCACACATTTTGTATTCACTTGGACAAAGCGAAAGTGGTAGAGGCTGAGTCAAAAAGCCATTCCTTGGGCGTGCAAGTATTTGTATATGCTCTGAAACACAGAGAGGGATTTACGGATTCAAAATATTCTTTCGACTTTTGAGAGAAAGACAAAGCGAAAAAGAAAAAGAGTGAAAAAACATGTTTGATGTCATTTAATAATTTTCGGAAGGAAGCTAATTCTGAACGCTTGTTTCTGAGCTTTTGGTATTTCCACAACAAAAACATAATTGACACAATGAATTTAATTTTATTACGTACAAAAGAAGTTGACAATGTTACACGCTTGTTAAGTGAAAAAGAGATAAAGGAAGATGGAAACAGAATTGAAAAAGAAATATAAAGCTGGGCGATCATTTGTGAAAATGACTCATCACATTTACGATTGGATTTTTCGATTGGTCGACATCATCAGTTAGATTGTGTTTACACTTCATCAATCAATCCTAACTTAATTAAAACATTTACCGAAAATCTACACACAAAATTGAAAATTGACATGGTCGTTTACATGATTTTGTTGTAACCCTGCATTGTCATTTAGGTAAAATCAACCAAATTAACTCTCCGTTTATTTATGGTAATCAATCATTTCACATTCGATGTATATGCATGTTCACCAACAAAAAAAAAAAAAAAAACTATACCTGAGCCTTGAGAGCGTGCAGCTTGATTGTGCTCACACTCAACGACAAAACATCACTTTAAATGGAAAACTGGACATGAAGCGAATAAAAAAAAAACTACCATGAAATATTGATGAATAAAGATTGCATGCTGTGAAAGTAGAAAAGAAAAAGAATTGAATTAATGGACAATTCACACTCAATGCCAACAACGTGTAGATATTTTTTCTTTTGCCAATGTTTGGAAAATGGATTTTATATTTAATGGATAGATCATTTGAAAAAGCGATTATACATTCATCTTGAAATTTTTAGAGTTTCAGTTTCAGTATTGCAGAATGTTCTCTACAATTGTTGCAAAATTATCTTACATTGTTTAATATTGAACAACAAATATTTAACATCGCTGGAGAAAAATAAAGCTAAATCCCATATTGCAATGCAAGACTGTATGATGGAATATGAATAAGTTGAAGTTTTATACAAATTATTCCTGTTCAAATATATAAAAGTCAACGGTTGTCACTTCAAATATTCATAATTTTAATGCAAGAGAATTGCTACTCTTTCTCTCTCTCCCCCCCTCTCTCTCTCTCTCTCTCTCTCTCCCCTCTCTCTCCCTCTCTCTCTCTCTCTTTCTTTTTCTGTTTATTTCTTGTCCTCTTTCCTTCTCCTTGAACTCTATTTTTGAAATCGAAACTTTTACAAATAAAACGATCCCGACTGGATTGCAACTTTGTTTATGCTAATGTATTTTCTTAAACGTACATTATCTGTAGCGTGAAAAGCTTGAAACCCCGAAAATTTGCATTCTGATTAATTACCTTCTTGAGCTAAATTTCTATGTAAAAGAAAATTGAAAACAGTTACAATGATTTCGTAAACAATAACACCACTGTTGATTATTGTTGTTTTAGCCTCGAACCAAACGAAACAAGTCTCGGCTTCTCCGCTATGGATCGACGCACATTCCAAGAAATGGCAACAACAAATATGTCGAAATGTCGAATGTGTTGTTCCGTTTTTCTTTCACATCAATGCAAAATGTGAAACGAAGTGTTGTCACATGTCAGATTAAAAATATTTTCGATATTTTTGTATTTTATATGGTTTTGTGAGCAGCATCAGCAATTTCTTCTTAACTCTCTCGCTCACCCCTCTTTATTGCCGTTCTCTCTCCTTTCTCTCTCTTTCTCTCTCTCTCTATCTCTCCTCTCTCTCTTCTCTCTCTCTCTCTCTCTCTCACTCTCTCTCTCTCTCTCTCTCTCTCTCTCTCTCTCTCTCTCTCTTCTCTTGTCTTTCGGCACAGTAGGTTTCTCTTTCTCCATCTCATTTGATTCTCAATGTTTTGCAACATTTGCTGTGTATTGTCTTTCACATTTTAAGTGCAGACGCTTCCTTCTATTTAGCAAGCAAATATTTATATAATGGGGGTTTTCTTCTTTTACTTTATTTGTTTTTCCTGTCGTTTGCACTCCAGTGCTTTGGCTGACTAAATGCCTGCCTTACTTTATATAGATTTACTTGAACAGAGTGAATTTGAGGCAGAAAAAGGAGAAAAAGATAAAGGGAATAACATGCAAAACGATATGCATGTATGTGGTAAAGCAAAGGCCAAATGAAAAATTCCAAAATATCTTCTCTGAATTGAATTTCAATGAATATTCTCTGTAAATAGTTATTTTAAGATTATTTTAGAGGAAAAAATGTATAGTTTCAACAACGATATGCACTCTCAAAAAGAAACCTTTTTTCCCTTACATTATCAGATGCAATCGTAGTCAAATAAACCATTTTGTTTGAGAAGTCAATATAACAAATATGCTCTTTGTGGGTTTTGATAATTTCACAAAATACTAGTGACAATATATCATGAATATCAACCATTTTTCCGAAATGAATATTTATATTTTAACCAAAATACAGACTTTGGTTTCGAATTTCAATAGTTTGAAATTGATTTTAATGTCATAAATGAAGCAGAAATGTTAACAAAATTAATATACAGTGTTGTCTTAAGTCTTGTGATATAGAAAAAAATAAAAATCTTAAATTTTTATTTTCTGAAAGTTTTTCAATTCACAAAGAGAATCTATAAGCCATTTAAAGTGAATTTTAGCAGCTGGCTAGATGGATTGGTGATACTGTCAAAGATGGCAAAGGTCGGGAATCGTGTTGAATGTTGGTAAAATGGTTCTTTTACAGTTTGCCACATACACACAAACCACACACACACACAGTGTGCCAAATCCATTGCTGTTTACAGTTGCTGCCGAATTGTTCAATGATACATAAACTCTTACATGTGTTAAAATGTGCCGACGGCAACAGGGCAACACATGTTTTGGTAATGGCAATTCTGACAGCTTATAATGTTCAAAAGATTTCCCGTTGAAATCGATTTGAATTTCGTTTAAATGTCAAATGGAGATGTAATCAACACATCAGACTTATTTTGTCCGTCATCAAAACTTCGCTCGTTCATCGTTTTTTATCTTTTTCTTCTTATTTTTTTTTTTATGGCAAAAGCTTTTTCATTGGCTTGTCTTATTATTAAAACTCCGATTGAAAAGATGTGGAAATCACTTGTGACATTGAGCCTGCATGTGCATGTCTAGAATGGAGGATAAACTTCGGATTGGGTATAATTTAAATTGTATTTCAATGAAGAAAATCAAAGAGAGAGAAAGAGGGAGAGAGAGAAAAAGAGAGGGAGAGAGAGAGAGAGAGAGAAAGAGCGAGAGCGAGGGGGGAGAGAGAGAGAAAGAGCGAGAGCGAGAGGGAGAGAGAGAGAAAGAGCGAGAGGGAGAGAGAGAAAGAGAGAGAGAGAGAGAGAGAGAGAGAGAGAGAGAGAGAGAGAGAGAGAAAGAAAGAGAGAGAGAGAGAAGAGAGAGAGAGAGAAAAGAGAGAGAGATAGAGAGAGAGAGAGAGAAGAGAGAGAGAGAGAGAAAGAGAGAGAGAGAGAGAGAGAGAGAGAGGGAGAGAGAAAAAAAAATCATGTATAAAATAAAGCCCGTTCCATTCGGCGTTTCAAATGTGGGAATAAAATCATTTTTACTCTTCCGTTGAGTCAAATCCGTCACACGCTTGACCAGGCACATATAAATATAAGATTTATGGAAAGAGATAAAATCATGCAGCAGTGCGTTAGAATATCCAAACTCTGGCAACAAAACAAGAGTAAGAAAAAAATATAGTGTTTCCATATTGAATATGATTCATTTGGCAAAGCAACACATAAAATGCGATATTGAACTAATAATAATAATTCGAGAAATGTGTCACATAAGAGCGCATCAACACACGCAAATGGGTATAAATGAAGAGAATGTCGAAAAGAAAAAGAAAAAAAAAAAACAGAACGCAAACAAAAATGGTACAAACAAAAGCATCTTGATATGAATGCACAAAGAAGTAGAAAGAAGAAAAAAAAGCATCGGTTGAAGCAAAAAGTTGACAAAAGAAAGAAGAAATCGTGAGTGTGTGTGTTCTGTGTGTAAAAGAAAGAAGAAGAAGAAAAAAAAACAGATCCAGAGCAAACACATTGAATTGGTAGAAAAGCAATGTTCGATTCAATATATCTGTTATTTCAGTATGAAAATTCCAAATGAGCGAAAATAACTCTTGAAGAGAGAAACAGATGTACTGATTTGTATTGATGTCTGCGTCTGATGTTAAGATCTTGTTCGAACTATTGCGGTCGGGGATAGTGCAACTGAAGTAGATTTTTTTTATGATGCTCTTTCTCAGCACATTTTTGCCGCACACTTTCATTTACTTCGACGTGTATTCGACCGACATCCATTCACCCTTCCATAACCATCCAACCACATACAACCGATTTTCATCGTTAAGACATAGCGAGACAGTGGCCAATAAGTCGGCGAATCGGTATTATCGTCATATCGACATATACAAGCCAATAATAGCCAAACCATATTTGTAGATACACATTCAAAACCAATATGATGAGATAGAACACATCTAACGCACATTTTCAGCAATAAAATGAATGGCACCGACGGCTTGAGATAGTGCGATAGCGAATTATCATCAACATGGATTTTGGTGTGTCATTTCTTTCTCCAACTCAAATAACACTTTGATTATGACAATGTTTCCCGTCGTCACCATATTATCGTATTAGGGATAAATTCCATTTAATAGATTTCCATTTTATGAACGTTTCTTTTTCGTTTATTATAAAGAATAGAATAATATCACACAACTGACCATAACAAAATGATATTTTGCACCATTTCATCCTTCCTAATTCTTATAGAAATTACTATTTCTTTCTTTTTTTTCCTTTGTTTTTGCAAATTAGATCGAAACTTGTGCAACCTCGCAACGAATGGTATAGAGACTGATCCTTATGCGAAGGCATTGAATGAAATGAATCCATTGATTTTAAAAATTATTTTAAGTATTTTGTGAATTGATGCTTGCCTTAAGGCCAAAGAATTTGTAAAACATCAAAGTATGACTAAGTTTTACTTTTGAATTTTCTCAAATGGAATCTTACAATTGTCGGAATATTCACTTTTCATACAGAATATTTACAAATTTGGTTTAGTTTAAGGAATTCTCAATGATCAAAAGTAATTTTCATCTAAATGTATGAATGTTGAATGTTTTGTGTGCGGTTTTGTTGAAATGGCATTGTTTCCTGTTTAAACAAAAACCACTTGCAATTGAATATAAATCGATTGTTAAATTGTGTTGCACATTCACAAAATCAAATGGCTAAAGGCCGACTGTTTTTTGGATGATTTGATGCAAACGATGTGTATATATTTGTGTGGGTTCATTCTGACATTTTACACTTCTAACATACAAATTCAAAAAGGATATTTTCCATTTCGTAAATATTTGAATGCGTAGGCATTTACAGAATGTAAGAAAATCATTTTCATTCAAATCAATGTTCAAAGCTCATCAAATGCGTCTCCGGAGTCAAATGCCTCGAAGATTACTTCAAAATTACAACAACAACAACAACAAAGAGAATAAAAACTTAAAAGAAATACTCAAGTTCACCTATTTCGTTTGTAATTCATTTTTGCATTCGAAATAAGTTTGCAAACCACTTTTGACAACTTTCATACTTTTTTAGGGGGCCCAACTTTTTAACAGCTCTCCAACAGCATGGTATTAAAATGTTTGCGAAATGTGAACGAACGAGACAATATACAATTCAACACTTTTGTGTGTTGCACCGCAAAAAGTAACCAACATTCAACCATATTTTGCCACAAGCATTTCATAAGCGTTGAAAAATCCAAATTAGCAATTAATGAACTTATATAAAGACGTCTTTTGTGTTGTGAACACATTAGCATTCATTATGCCAGCGTAAAATAATTCGAGAGAGTGAATGCGATGATGATGGGGACGGTGATGGTGGTGGAAGAGAGAGAGAGAGAGAGAGAGAGAGAGAGAGAGAGTGAGAGTGAGAGAGGGAGAGAGGGAGAGAGAGAGTGAGAGAGGGAGAGAGAGAGAGAGAGAGAGAGAGAGGCAGAGAAAGAGAGAGCGAGAGAGAAAGACAGAGAGAGAACGACAGAGAAAGACAAGAGAGAGAGAGCGAGAAAGAGGGAGAGGGAATAACAATGAGGCAAAAATAGGTGCGAATGAACTTAAATGGTGACTGTTTGGCTATTAGCAAAAGTACACAAGGTACAACGCGAAATATGTGTGCTGTTCAGCTCTATTCTATTCTGTCGATCGATGGACAAACTTTTCGTGATTTTGTATGCCAGTTAAGCATCACTTTGTTACATTCTCAAACATCATTATTCGGCAATACACCAACAACAACATCGAATCTATTGTAATTTGATGCGCGGGGGGCAGTAAAACGAATAAATAATTGGTGACATTCAGCTCATGCTGCAAAAGCATTTTCTTTCTCACTTTCTTTTTCAGCGATGCGCTTTCTCTCCTTGCCCTCTCTCTCTGTCTCTCTCTCTCTCTCTTCCTCTCTCTTCCTCTCTCTCGCTTACTCATTCTCTTCAAACTTTTCTACCTTTCTCCTTCGTTCTGTATTGCTCTCCCTTTTCCTCTTATTTAGGCAATTTCAAAAGGCATTACTTACAAATTTTAAATCGTGTTTCGTTATGTCATTTTTCTTTACATTTTCTTTTGCCGTGCTGCTAAAATGGCAGCATCACTACATCTCATGTTTTGTTTTGTGTGTGTTTTTTTTTGTTTTTGTTAAAATCGTCGAAGTTTTTAGACGAAAATAATTTTCATACATATTTTTCAAACGCATCGAATTGGATACCAGCCAAAGTGTATCATCAGTACGATGCTATAGTCGCTCGTCATCGTCATCAACGTTTCGCAATAGTACAAGAGCTTGTTTACTCTATTTTGCATTTAAGCATAAACGCTCTTAAAATTTGCTTCTCCAGTAAAGCACTTTGCTAAAGCAAATGACACACACATACACACGTATACACAGCAACAGCAGCACTAACAAACGGGAAACTCATCAAGAATATAATCAGCATCGATAAAGCATCATAAAGTACTCTACATTGCACGCACAATGAACGTATTTTCTGAAAAAAAAAAAAAAACGTACTCTTCAAATACTACAATATAATACGCCGACGAAAACATTTCTCATATCTCTTTTGTTTCATTTGACACAACACATTCTCAAGTATATTTTCAATGTAGCCGAGAGCGATAAAATGAAAACTGAGAAAAATGTCAATAAAATCGAACTAGCGCGAAAACAATTTTATATAATTTCACTATCATGAAACTAAAGTTAGTTGTCTTTTTTTTTTCTTTCAAACATTTTTTCTTCCTTTCATGTTTTCACTTTGCTCAAAGACTGAACTATTTTATATTGAAATAAATGGTAAAATAATTTTTTTTTTTCTTATTCTTGAAAAAATATTTTACAAACATTAATATAAATTTACATTGGAATTTGTGGAATTTCAATTTCAATATAAATATGTGATATTGATGAATTCAACTATATATGGAAAGAAGCATCTCGATGCATTTTACCGGTGTAGTTGTTGTTGTTTTTTTTTGCAACCATCATGAATAGTAATAATATATATTTCTCGGATTTTATTCAGTTTATACTTTATAAAAATTTCAATTTCAAGTTGAAATGAATGATATGACTGAAATATAATAAAGTAGGAAATGCGCCGCATATAAGGAAACAGTTAAAAATAATCTATGCAGCGAGCGCATTATTTGAAATGTGCTATACCGATAAAGTCTTATTAAAATGCGCCATGTCACCATAATGCTACATATCTCCTTTATCCAAAGGAATGGTTGTTTTGTGTGTGTGTGCGTTAGGCCCGTTGGACAGTTGAACTTAATTTGCGTCCTCTTCCGATTACAGTGTATCTGAGCATTTATTCTCGTGTTAGAATTAAAATACTTAATTCAGCTATTTATAAATGTTTCGTATTGTCGGTGATTATCCAAGAGATGCTTTGCAGAAAATTTTCTAAGTTATGTAATTCGACTTATTTTCTGTTCGAACAGACAGACACCTCACCTGATCCGGATTATTGTGTTCGGCACTCGGATAAGATATAGTTCGAAAATTTGACAAAGGAACAAAGATAGTGAGTGAGTTAGAGTGAGAGAGTGAGAGAAAGAGAGAGAGTGAGAGAGTGAGAGAAAGAAAGAGAGAGTGAGAGAGTGAGAGAGAGAGAGAGAGAGAGAGAGAGAGAGAGAGAGTGAGAGAGTGAGAGAGTGAGAGAGCAAGAGAGAAAGATAAAGATAGAGAGAGTCAATGCCAAAGTCAATGGCATGAAAATTAGCTACAAATTACTGCAAAATTAGCACACCTGTCCGTGCATTGAATTTGCCAAACGATGCAGAAAAAGAATAAACGATTAAAACGATATCATAACAATCAAAAAGCCATAAATCACAATATCATTGCGAAAGCATAAAGTTTTCGTTACCATTTGGTCGTGCCGCCATCATCAGCATACACCATCATTACTTCAATCCATTCATTCAAAGTACACGATATTTGAAAATAAAACCGAGTGAAGGAACAGCGAAGAAGAAAAAGCACACGAAAATAATCGTGCTGAATAAACAGTCTATTTACGTATTCAAGTTTCATCTTTAATGCCAGCACATTTGCTCCTATTTTGTAGTATATTTTCGCTTTGGCCATTGAATTTATGTCGTTTCTCTCTCTCTCTCTCTCTTTCGTCTCTCTCTCTTTCGTTCTCTCTCTCTCTTTCTCTCTCTCTCTTTCTCTCTCTTTCTCACTCTCTCTTTCGTGAGTGTTTGCTTGTTTCGCGAATAGGAAGACGAGCAACATGAACAAACGGGAGAAATAAGGAATAAAAAGTCAAATTCGTTCAGCAGTTTTAACCACCGTTCATCCAATTTGTATTCAAACAGCAACTTGTTGAAAACCGTAGCCAACTCCAGCACATTGCTTTTTGCATTGCATGAGAAGACCAATGAATTACAGCAATGGAATATTTCAACACCAATTCAACAGTGGCGATACTGATGCTTATTGCTACCGTTGCCGCTTTTGCCTGGGTTCATTGAAAGCGATGTTGGCACACATTGAAAAATCATCCATACACAAAAGTGCACACTTTAGCTCATACTCTCAGACATATTCACTATCAAAACACACTGGAACAATATTCAAATGCATTCGATAGTTGTGCATGTTGCCATTTCCATTTATATTAAACAGCCGTGAGCAAACTAAAAACACGCTCTCAATTGAAACGTAGTATTGGACGAAAAGGGAAGAAACGTGGCACAAAGATGAAAAAATAACAAACTATCGAACTAGCAAACTTTTTCTCATGCAAAACAACAACTGCAACAGTAGCAGATCATAGAAAATGAGCCAAAATCAACGACACACAGTGGAAATATGCTTGAACGCGATATCACGTTTGTATTGTGTTCAAAAGCTAGCGCATCAAAGTGAAATAAATCGCTTTTAAACAATACCATGAATTAGATTTTCAGTTTATCGACGCGTTTACTTTCTCTTTTACATTCATGTTGGCGTTTCTCCTTTGTTTTCTTTATTCTTTCATTTTTTTTTTTTTTTTTCGTTCGACACTTTGCTTCATTTGAACTGCATTTTAAATCGCAATTTTTCAAATTCTGTTGACTTTTTGCACGTTCGCTTTCGATTAGCTACTCATTCATTTTCATATTGTGTGCACTTGTGTACGATGTCATTGAGTGGTAGTGTTAAGCCTTCGGGCTTGAACTAGAATGGGAGACAAAAAAAAAAATTGTGATGTAAAAGCATACCATCGAATCTGAGGTGTCAAAGATAATAACTAAATCTCGCATCCATTTCCCATGAAAATTGTTCAATGGAAAAACCTTCATACTTCAATGTTTGTGTGTGTATTTATTCACAAGCACTTCACAATCGAGGATATATCCACTCTCTTTCCTAACCAACCCCCCCCCCCCCTCCACCTCTTTTTCTCATTTTCCATTTCCATCTTTCTCAATTTCGGTCTTTCTCAATTCTCTTGTTCCTGTTTGTCTATGAGATACACTGGCCATTCCATGTTATTTACATTTAGCAAAAACTGTGGGAAATTGTCATTTATTTCTGTAAATGAGCTACTGAAATGTACATTAAATTCCATGACAAACGGTATTTACTTTCGAAAAATGCACTATTTCAGCTAAGCAAATAGAAAACATTTTTGTGCTTAATCATTCGGTACAATTTATTGGCAGTTTTGTTTGGCATCCATTTTGCTAATGTGTCAACAGGCGATGATTGACATATCTCTTTACATTTGTATACGTGATTCGAAACGATATTCTATCGTTTGGTGCCATTGATGCTGATGTTGAGGTTTAATGCTTCCACTATTAGTTGAATTTATGTTTGTGTGCCACACACATACACATCCAACAATAATAACAACGTTTTCGCGACATTTTTTCACATTTCTATGTTGCAATAAAAATACATCTTCGACTTGTCATGACATTTTCAAATGGAAGTGTATTAATTCGGATTTTGTCCTTCTCTCGCTTAATACGCTCATGTCGTCGCTTACAAAAGACACGGACAATATCATGCCGATTGAATGAAAAAGAGAGAGAGAGAGAGAGAGAGAGAGAGAGAGAGAGAGAAAGATGGAAGACCAAAGTCGGACAAAGAGTGAAAAAGAGAACAAGGGAGATCAAAACAAATAATGTTACCAATAATTCCTCCGAGAAAAAAGCGAACACGAATCGTTTCACACATGATCCACGCAAGCGAGAAAAAGTGTAATCGACGGGCACGTATTAATTACATCGATTAAATAATCTGTCGTTTATCGATCGAAAGGACATTTGTTTTCGAATGGACAAAATATATACTGAAAAAAAAAATAGTAGCAATTCTCGCATTAATTTTAGATGAAAAAAATCAAGTTGATATTATAAATGTGTGATTTGCAAGCAAAATGTCGACTATGACAACGACGACGATGATGATGACAATGCCGACGCAAACTGAAGATGGAATACACAATCAACGAAATTTTCTTTTTTGATAAATTGAGTTAGTTTGTTATTTGATATCTAGAGCAAACCAAACAACAAATTCGCTTACAATTGAAAGCGGATATGCGCCAATGGAAATATCGAAAACTTCATCGAACACGTATTTAAAGTGTCCATTTCGAATGATTGTATGAATGAAATTGAAAGAAGAGAATAAAAAAAATGAAGAAGAAGAAGAAGAAAAATCTCAATGCATTCAATAAATACGTCAAAGAAATTTTTCGTAGCAAAAGAGAATCCATTTGGCCCCAAATGACGATGACTCGATTTCAACATTATTTCTGTATATTTGTTGCTTTAATGCACACGCTCTTCGCTTCATGTTTGCATTAATAATAGCCAAGCCTCGAAGAAAAAAAAGAGTGAAAAAGGAGAGTAGAAAAGAGGAAGAGAAATAGAGAGAAAGAGAAAGAGAGAAAGAGAAAGAGAGAAAGAGAAAGAGAGAAAGAGAAAGAGAGAAAGAGAGAAAGAGAAAGAGAGAAAGAGAAAGAGAAAGAGAAAGAGAAAGAGAGAAAGAGAAAGAGAGAAAGAGAAAGAGAAAGAGAGAGAGGGAGCGGCAGCGACAGAGATAGAGGGAATAAATCTCCCGAGCATTTTCATTTTTACCAAAATCGCACGTCCTATTAAAACAGGCATCTTCACTCAGCGCGACATACCACGAAACTCAGATTGCAACGCCTTTGTGTATGATTTAAATGGTCAAACAGATTCGGTTTTTCTTTTGCTCCTTTTACAATGTTTACAAGCTCTTTGTTGTGCAAACAATTTTCTTAGATTTCAACATTGTCCGGCGACGGATAAAGAACACGAAAAACATGGAATAACATCACAAACTACAAGACTGATGTGAATGAATCGTGAGAATGAAACGAGGGAAAACTTGACCAGCTTCATTCGAATGTACGTGCACGAAAATATGGCAATGAAGTATATGACACAGTGAGAGACTCTCTTTTACTTTTGATGTCGCTTTTTCCTCTTGCTATCATTTTTCTCTCTCTCTCTCTCTCTCTCTCTCTCTCTCTCTCTCTCTCTCTCTCTCTCTCTCTCTTGTCTCTCTCCCCTCTCTCTCTCTTCTTTCTCTTGGTCTCTCTCTCCGCATCTGTTCATTTTCTCTAACTATTTTTCTTACACTCACTGTCCCTATGAATCTTATTTGCTCTCTCTTTTATGCTTTGAATCATTGCTTTCTCTGTAACGTGTTCTCTTCCTTTCTTTTCTCTCTTTCTCTCACTTTCATGTCACTTTTTCATTCTTTTCGAAATCGAACAGAGTTGATTTGCGGCATGTTTATCGGCAGCAATGTCACTTACTTTGTTTTCAAACGGAAACATTTCAAAATCAGAATAGTCATTGCATCAGTCATGGCTATTGACAATATTTTCAATGCACGATGCACTTATCGAAATGGATTTTGCACATCATTGAAAAATCTCTTTTCGATTGGTCGAAATAACCGGATGAAGATGTTATTAGTCTACTTGGAATTATTTTAATTCATTCTCAAGTCACAAGGCAATCATAAAATCATTTCAATGGCTTTATGCCATTTGAATCACCATTGGTATATATCTATGATTCAAGAGTAAATGGCGTGAATAAAAAAAAAAGAACCATTTTTTTTCTATTCGTCTAACCGAAAATTTCGATTGAAAAACGTGACGTGAATTTTTGATAAAAGAAAATAGGCAAAATGTCATGCAACAATAAAAAATTATTTAAACGAAAAAATGTGCGGGCATAAAAATTGAAATGAAGCGATAAAAAGTGATGTATTTCTTTTGAATTGGCAGCATTTAAGTAAAAAGGCCATCATATACAGAACGAACTGCATGCAGTCATCAAATTAATAATCTCAAAGCGATATTTTATTTAATGTATTCGAGAGAAAAAAAGAGAAAAATGTTCATCACAATATTTGTGGATTGATTTCAACATGTAGAGAAACGAAATGGCAAATGTGACACGATTGGAAGTTGAAATTTCTAAATGACAAATTACAAACAGACGGATCAGACGCCAGCGCTCGTCTGATTTATTAACTCGATTTGTTAGCACTTTTGTGGTTGCCAACGAGTAAACAAAACAAGAATCGGCGCGGAAAATTGAAAAAAAAAAATCAACATTCTGTTGTGTTGATGTAAAGAATATATTTTCAATGTTTTTTTTTTTCTTTGTTTATTTACGAAGAGTAACAAACGATAATATTTCTACTCTTTCAAAATCAAGGGTTAGTTTTAATGATATAATAGCATTCGATTGAAATTTTTGTTGAACATAATGAAGTGATTGTAATTTCGTCTACAATATATGGTTTCACATATTCGAAAAACAAATCACATAACAAATTACAAACAAAACAAAACACCAGTGAAAAAGTCCATTTCAAGTAAATTGGTTTATGTCACAAAATAAGGAACCGAATTGACACATCAATTTATCAAAGCAGCAATAATTGATGAATTAACCATGGGAATTGTAGTCACATAAAAACACCATAATTGGTCAAATGTTGATCGAAAAAGTGACAAATGTAAATTGTTTTGTTTGGACGTTTGTAATGTAAGATGCGTAAATAACGAATGAGTCAATACCATTGTAGACATTTTATTTGTGTGTCTGTGTGTGTGTGTGTGTGTTTCCATTTCCAAATTGATTTTGTTTGAAAAACGCCACCCTTCCTCAGATCACTTGATAAATATTTGTATGGCATCTCGCCAACGGATATAATTACTTGTCTTGTTTCGCATTTTTCTTCTGTTTACTCAAACATTTTCAGACTACAAAAATGCATTCGCCCATAACATTCATTTTGAAAAGTCAGCATCCCGTCGCTCCTACTGACATATAAGAGCGTTCAAGCTGAAAATGTGATTTTGAAATCATCATTATTTCAATACCGAACCTTTAACAATGCGTGCAATTTTGGCTTTTTTTTTTTTTTTGTATTTGTGTCGTGCAAAGAATGTTAATCAATTTATGGATTGTTGGGATCATGTTTATGCATTAATTTGGTGATTAATATACTGAATGTGTTCATTGAACTGCAATTGTTGGTTTGAGAGAAAATGTGAGAAAAAAAGAGAAAGAGAGAGAGAGAGAGAGATTGAGAGATTGAGAGAGAGAGAGAAAGAGAAAGACTGAGAAAGACTGAGAAAGATAAAAAATGAGTAATAGAAGAGAAAGGTAAAGAGAGAAAGAGATTGCTGGGTCAATCACCAGTCATTCGACCAATCACAGTGACAACAAACGCATTATGAGAGTGACAACGAGCGCACAAGTGTCTGTCTGTGAGATTTCGTGTAATCGTTTTTTTTTTTATGAAAATGCAAATATTCAATTCGAACAAGCAAACATAGACTTCTGAAAGCATTTGCAAAATTTAACTTCTTTTTACTTTCTTTTTTTCTCTCTTATTATTAAAATGGAAACTAGAGTAAATTTACAGTGAAAATTGAAAATGTTATAAACTTTGTAACAGCCAATGCTGAACGAAGCACACTCACCTTGTTGTGAAATGTTGATGGCGTTTCATTATTAGTGACGTATGTATGGAACGTGAAAAAGCAATGAATTCCATAAATTTTGTGAAATGGAAGTTTAATCGTCCGTAAAACAAGAAAATAACACTCGAACATCTACTGGACGACTATGCCGTTATTTATGCAACCTATTTTCAAGTATAAAACGACTACTGTGTCCTTTGACTGTATCACAGAATGGAACACATTTTCAAAACAGTCAACAATCTTGATAAATAATTTTTGAAGAAAACTAGAACAGTATGCATAGGTTTTATTACTCTGGGAAAAAAAAAAAGAAAAAAAAAAAAAAAAACTTACCGAAATCTACTTAAAGTTAGTTGAACAATTTCAATTTTCATTAAATCAAAATTCAACATAAAGTACTAAAGAAAATATTATTTCGTCAAAATAGTCGAGAATCGAATCAATTTAAAATGTTTAAATATTTGTTTGGCTTTCAGTTTATTTTTCATTATTTTTGCATTTTGAATTGTAGAAAATCGCTCAACTTAACGGTGGCAAATCAAAGTTATATATTGGTGCGGATAATTTGAATGGGTGATCGCCTGCAAAGATTCTATAGAAAATACCAAACAAACGATGCATAATTGATTCAATTCAATGTGATCAACATGAGAAACTATGCGAATGAAGCATGATTTTAACTTAGCAGCAAGAACTAGTTAAATTACAGTCCAAAATGAAATTGGCCACTGGAATGAGAATAATACTGCCGATGGTAGTTTAACATTGCAGATGCAAGCACGCACTATCTCTATAGTTCTATAGTTAAATCTCAAAATGTATCGCTTTCAATTGAAGAGAAACGCAAAACACTGTAATACGCTTCGTGCAGGTTGTTGTATTTCTTTCGAATGCTATTTGCCCGCACCTCCTCTCTCTCTCTCTCTCTCTCTGTCTGTCTCTCTCTTTCTCTCTCTTTCTCTCTCTCTTTGTCTCTCCAATACTCTTATTTTCTTCAGCTCTCTCGTTGTCTTTCTCTCTTGCTTACACTCGGTGAATTTAAGTGGGCAATAAAACTGATAAATAGCTACGACAAAACTAAATCGAGCAGCTAACTCGAATACGATTTCCAAATGGAGAAAATCGAGCTCATTCGAACACTTAATGTGCGATTCTCTCACACTCTCTCTCTCTCTCTCTTTCTCTCTTTCTCTCTCTGTATCTTTGTACATATTTTATACAGCGTATGCAAAATTGTAAATAATGTGATTTGTCTTGCAGTTCAGCTGTTTATATCGAATACGTCGAGTGTGAGTATGAGTGTGATTGTATGTCTAGTATATGTATGCGATAGCTGAATTGTGATTATCAAAATCAATCGAATGGAAAAATCACTGCAGAATTATTTTGACTCTCGCAATTCCAAATCGAAAAACTATACTGAACATAATTGTTTTTTACAGAACAAGGAATTCGATGCTATGTAATTGAACAACAATGAATCAGCTTTATCAATCATGAGAGACCCTTAATTTTCGAAAATAACCATTAAATGGAAATTTTTCCAAACTCTGACCAAGATATTTACGCAGTTTTAATGAAAATTTCGAAAACAGATGCTAAATTAACATTTACACCAGATTTTCATTAAGTTTATCTATTAGTGACTTGCCAATGTCACTGTTTACCTCTTCGCGATGGATTTTTTTAATTCGAGAGAGGAGAGAATTTTTTGTTCGAATTTTTTGTATTGAAAAATGGCAATTTTTGCACATTTTGAATCCATAAAATGCATAATTTTTCAAAAACCACCAACTTTTCGTGTGTTAAATGTGAAATTCCATCGTTTTCAACGTACGTAATACTTCTAAGTTCATTTATTCCCACAATTCTGTGTTATATTCGACAAAAACATCTTTAATATGACTTGAAAATCTGTGAATGTATGTGAATAGTTTGCAACAAAAAAAAACAGTAACATGGATTGAATACAAATATACGGTGTTATTCGACTTCATTATGCCAATGAATATTTATTTAAATAACGATTCGGAAACATATGTGTAAAGAATTGTTATTTTGAATTTGGACAGATATAGTATTGAAACATTCTGGCAAATTCATGAAAATGTACATTCAAAGGATTTTCATAGGTTAGCGTGTATAGAAACTTTTGTAAAAAAAAAAAAAAGAAAGAATACACAAAACATATAATATCCCATGAGATACATACGCACATTCAATCTGTTAACTCAATTTAAATATAAAATCACTATCCACTTAGGATATGTATATTGCATTTGGATTAGGGTTTTAATCATGATATGAATAACAAATCCCTTCACTCATGTTCGCAAATTACATTTTTACCCATGAATAAGACGGTTTTATTTTCAAAACACTTTTGTTAAAAACCAAATGCATTCGAAAAAAAAAAAGTAACAGAAAGATGAACTTTTAACAGAATTTGTTTCTACGCTTTTATTTGTAAATTCCAAATTGTAAATAATACGAATATAAAAGTGAATTTACATTTAAAAAGACAGGAAATAGTGGACTTACATTGGAGTATCGGAATTTAATACATTTTATCAAAATATTCCTATTTTTAGAATTCTGGCAAAAAAGTGGCCGATATTTGGCAACGAAAGAGGAAATTGCAACAAACAATTTATTGAAATAAATTTACACTTAAATAACAAATATATTAATGTTTTCAATGTTTCTATACCATGCGCTAAATCCATTTGTTTGTACATTAAATCCGTTTGTTTGGTGACAAATCTAAGTTATAATGTATAAGTGAAAAGATTGCTTTTATGATCTCTAAAAACAGTTAGAAAGAGAAGCCAATATTTTATAACCAGTCTGCATTCTTTTTGTGGCAATGATAAAACCATTGAACGGCATAGCTTCCTCCACTCAGTAAAGTATAATTTATTTGAAAGCTCATATATCTGGATTGTGAAAGTTTTATGAGAGCAAATAATTTCATGTGTTATCAAAATAAAAATAAGTACATATGCCCCAATGTTATAATCTCAATATACATGACATGTAATTTCATTTTCAACGCCAGACGTTACAATTAATTTTTGAGCATATAATATGACAGCCTTGAAATGAGTCATTTCACTATTTTCATACACCCCCCCCCCCCTCCTGTTCAAATTATGAAACAATTATTATTACTGATTGACGCAAAAGTGATTCTACAATTTTGTAACTAAAAACTCAGTTGTATCGAGTAGAAGATAGAGTGTCGTAAATTCACAAAATACTACTCCCGAATCGGGTAACCCAATACCATCATCAAATACGAAAAGAAAAACTAAAAAAATTAAATATTAACAAATTCACTTCTTTTCGAAGTGGCATTAAGAATTCTTGGAAAAATTCAGAACATACACTAAATGTTTTTTCATGCTTAAGCTAAACTTACACTCATTTTGATACATATTAACTCAGAATAATTTTTTTTTATCAGTTCTGAAAAATTGTTGCAAAATTATTTAGATTTTCACAATGAAATTTGTTTATAAAATTTCTCTCGATTAAATCAATACTCTAATCAGCGCCATGTCTCAAAGTATATTGAATTCAATACGAGCACATTTACGATTCCAGAATTATTGATCTGTTACCTCTGGTAGCAGGCCAAAAA
Source organism: Resseliella maxima (assembly GCA_029041755.1). NCBI lineage: Eukaryota > Metazoa > Arthropoda > Insecta > Diptera > Cecidomyiidae > Resseliella > Resseliella maxima. Next base: position 858,640 of record JAQOWM010000975.1, read on the forward strand.
AATACGAAAATTTCATTGATTTAGTTTTGATGTTTTTTGTTTTTTTTTTTTTTTTTTTTTTTTTGAAAATATCTTTTCACAATATTTAATGATATTTTAACACATTTTCATTATCTCAAAGACTTTATTTAATTATCTCCTTAAAGAACTCTCAATATTATTGCATTACAACAACGGCTTATGTTTAATCTTCAGCTAATCCAATCGTCAAATACCCATAACTCGATACTATAAGCTTTTCTCGAGGGTATTTGTACAAGAAAAGTAAATTGATTCGCGAAAACAAACAAAAGGTCTTATGAACGTTTAAATTGGACATAGAGAGAAAATTTCGAATTCACATAAACAAAAGCGTAAGAATAAAATTGTTCAATCAGTATGAACATGAAAATAAAAACAATTTGGTTGTAAATTATTTATGCACATATTTATTAAATCGTACTGACATACTTATTATATCGGATATAATTTATTGTAAAATGCATAACTGAAAACAATAACAGTGAGAATTCATTGAATTTATCTATCAAATGATTTAAGTTCGTTTTACTGGAAATAAATGATTTATTATTGAGAACTATAATCATTTGACATAATTGCATTTGAATTTATCATTGATGATGTGTCTAGACAAAAGGAATATTTCCATCATTGCATTGAATATTAACACCTGAGCAAATAATGTTTCACGTGAATCAAAATGTATGACATTGACCTCAAATCATACAAATTGTCTGAGAAGAAGAATAAATGAGACAATTGCCTTGACAACCTAAAAATAGTGATAACAATCAATAAACGGTCCTTTGAAACGCATGAATAATCTTATCGTAATATCAATACCGATGAAAAAGTTAACCAATCGCATTTTAAGATTCCATAGCCCATAAGAGAAATTGACTTTTGTAATAAAGGAAGAATAATCAAAATATATTTTTTGTATTCAATTGGTAACTCATCCCATTCAATTGAGTACATTTCACTTGACATATTGAAAACCTTGAATTTCATTTTCACAATCAATTCGTACAAACATAATGATTTTTATTTTTTGATTATATTTGAAACATAATGATTTTTTCAATCAAAATTTTTCAATTCAAAACTTACAAAAAGGGAAATCTCTGTTCCAAGCTTTGAAGTCATTAATAATGATATAAATGCTGCCATTAGAACAGTTTTGAATTGAATTATATCACTGCTTCCACCCAAGAGCTAAAAAAAAACGGGCATTTTCATTATATTTCTTATGGCAAAAATGGGGAAAAAAAATTTTCTTTAAAATGAAACATGCATTTTGAGCAACCAAAAATCCAGTCGATCCAAGTAAAAAATACAATGATGCAAACTCAAAAAATACAACGCCACTAACCAATGACGAATACAACTCGAAGAAACTGATTTATATAAAGAAATTAAAATAAAATGGTTTTGAACTTTTATCGAATATGTCTGAAGAAATTCTTACTCTAGAATTTTCTGGTGAAAGAATAAAATTTGTTTGAAATGCTCCTTCAGGCGTAATTTCAAGTTTTTGTCATTGCGATGTCTAAAACATGTTTCGAAAACACAATCAAATAATACAAAACATTAGATTGTTGATTTTTCTTTTCTTTTTCTACGTCGCCAAACTTACTTTTGAAGGATGGATGTAATTGATGAAATTTCATAGCTTAAATCCAATGTGCATGCAATAATTTGAAATCCTCCCCGATAGTATAGTTCATGAATCATAATTTTTCCCAATGCCACACCATATATTGACAATGCAGACAAGATTATTACTAATGAATATTTCCATAAGTTATTTAATTCGAATGGAATTCTAATCGAAATATACAAAAATATATATTCAAAAATCATCCTTTTTCTTTATAAAATATTCCATAAATTACTTACGCAAAATAAAATGGAACGATCCATTGTTGTTGCGTCATTTCTTCGGATGTAAAATAGTGTCGAAGTGTTGATATAACCGAAGGAATAACCATTGTTGTAAGGGTCATAATGCTTAAACCCAAATAGGCCCAATAAAGAATCGTATATAATCGATCAGCTTTTATATAATATTTACCGGATGGTGTATTCAAACCTGTGTATTAATTGATTCAAAATTAAAAAATTCAAATAGAAAATTTCAATTTTTCGTTTATATTCATTTACGTTCAGCCATATTTTCTTCCAAAATTCGAAATAATTTACGTAATCCATCTGTTTTTATCATACTTGAATAGAATGCACTTGTTATATAGAATTGTATTGCCAAATAGTAAAGTGCTTTGAGTGTATGATCCATATTTTTTTCGTTTAAACTCCGGAACAAAGCTAGAAGCTGTGAAAAACATATGAAAATTCTTTGGATTTGATGGAAAATGAAAACATGAAAATGATGGAATTTAAAAAGCAATTAACCGATGGAATAATTAACATCACAAGAAAAATTTGCTGTGAAATACGACCAAATGACCGGAACAACTGTTTATGATCGTTTGGTGTAGGTAAGAAACCGAACACACGTAGAATTTTCATTTTTCACAAAATTTTTTTTTTTTTCTTTTAAAATTTCACGCTATCACGGACTCTCGACTAAATTGACGATTTTTCACAATTAACTCGTCTATTTATTGAAAAAATTTTCAATGCTTTTCAGATCAATTAAATTACATGGTATTCACACCTATCGAAGTTTAATTAACTAATTATATGTTTCAAACTAATTCTTTAAACGTATTTAAAAGTGAATCAATAATTTTACGTGATTATGCGCTCATCATTTCAGTTTCAGACAATTATTTCGTTATTAATGAATTTAATAAAGGAAAAAAAAAACATTTAAACGTGACCGATCACGTGAACAACACAATGAATGTTAAACTTGTTAAATGGAATTCATTAGAAATTATTCATTGAGTCATGTCCAAAAATCGCCAAAAAACCCAAAAATTCAAATGTTGTTCGATTTCGAAGAAAATTTGTACATAAATAGAGTATAAAAAGAGAAGAATTTTGAGGAAAAAAACTGGTCCCGATTGTTAGAAAACCATTTTTGGACCAGTTGAACCAAAAACCGCTCCTTTTTTGTTTCAAAATATGTCTTTTTTTGGGGTCAGCTATCACTGGGTGAAATATGAGCACCCTTAGATAAGTAATTCGCTAGTTATGCCCCTGTCACTCGATGATACATTTGTTCGAAAAGTTACAATCAATTATGACATAAACAATAAGTTAATTGGTTTAATTTGGAGTAATATGTAAAGAAATTTTTTTTTTTCTTTCATTTAGATATTTTTCACTTCAATAACTTACCATTGTTTCGATGATTTCAGAAGCAAAATTATAAAAAATATTAATAAAAAAATGTTATTTGCTGTTAAAGCAAATTAATCGAATTTCGACGCACAAAAATTCAGATCTATTCATTTTTCGAACAGATTTTGATAAAGATCACAACCCTTAACTTACACAACTGTTACTCTGAAATAGCAGTACGTTTAACGTAGATTCAGATGATTGAATTTGCGTATATATTATCAAAGCCATATAAATGTTCTAAGGTACGTTGTAGGCTACGTTATACAGGTTGCATGGAGTACTTAGTTCGATAATATCAACAATTCAGACTTTATTCTATACTTTAAATATTTTGAGCTTTTATGTGAAGCTTTCGATAATTTTCAATACTTTGTACGGTTTACTTACCTCAAACCATTAAACAGCAAAGCCAAATAACATCAGATTTTGAAGCATTCAATAGGTTTTTTGTTTTGTTTTAAAAATTTAGACCAATTAACTTTCAACACACACACACACAGTTTATTACAACGATAAATCAGAGTTTTAACATATTAGTGAAACAAACAATATTAATTTTTATATCCATCTCGAGTATAATCCATTCTTAAAATGTAATGAGAATGATGAAAAATGAAAAACATCTTTTCTAATTGAAAATGGATAATTGGAGGAAGTTAAATAAAACGAAAAGTTATAGTAAATTGCAAATGGATGCAATTTAGTTTTTCCTTTCGATATATCAATCATAATATTCCTTCGAACGATAAAAGTGTAACGATGAAAGTAAGTAGTGATCTAAATAAATTATTCAAAGAAAATGTGCGAAATAAAATCAATAGACCTTGGGGATTAAACCATCTGAAGTAAAGTAAAAATAGATGGATGAATGGTTAGTCAATGTCATCAAGGAAATGCAAGTGAATAATTTATGTCGAACAAAAAAAAAAAAAATACCGTCAAATTTGTTCAAATATAGGTCAAAGTGGAAGACGTAGGTCGTTCATATCTTCAATACAGACGAAATGGTCGTGGATGAAATGCGCGTATGATGCCGGGCGGTGCAGAGTTTTCGTTGCTATTACGACGAGATCGTAAATTTGTTGTTGATCTCGATGTGACTGACATAACCAGACACTCAGCTGGCAATGACATTGATGCCGAAAGTGAAGGCCGCAAATCATAATCCCAATCCGACTAAAAACATTCGATAAAAAGCATTCAGTATTTGTTTGAATCAATATTCCAATTTATTGGAATATTGAACAATAGAACCAATTTTTCAAAATTATTTAAATTCCAACTTCAAAAACTAGTATCACACAATTTAATTTAAAAACAAAAATATTGTTAAGAAAAAAAAAATTCCAACAAAAATATTTAAAAAATTTGAAAAAATTGAAAATTATGAAAAAATTTGAAAATTTTGAAACAATTTGAAAAAATTTGAAAATTTTGAAACAATTTGAAAAAATTTGAAAATTTTGAAACAATTGAAAATTATGAAAAAATTTGAAAATTTTGAAAAATTAAAAAAAAAAAAAAAAAATTTTTGAAAAAATGTTTGTCGAAAAAAAAAATTTCCAAAAATGAAATTGACGTAACTGTTTAGAAAGAAAAAATTATTCTGATGAAGAAATTGAAGCGATAGAGAAAAAAGTTTTTCTTTTCTTACTTACCAAGAAATGTTTAATAGAAAATGTATGTGATGAAGAAGAAAATAGTTTCAGTGCGAAAATCAAAAAGAAAAATTGCTGCCAAAAATCATTAAATTGCAAATAAATCAATGATACATTTTCAGTGGATTCTTACCGAGAATGGTAATTGTTTCAACAAGTTCTCGTTGCGTGTATACAACTCAATAAGCATTATATGAGTGAATATATAATTTGGAAATATTTTTTGTGTAAAGTGAATACCAATAAAAAGCTAATAAAATATCAATCAAAATTACCAAGATTCTGCCATAAATGGTTATGATATCATGTTTTAAGAATGTGTAAAAATTTCACAAATTAATCTATTTGCATTGAAAGTGTTTGACTTTTATATAAATGGTGTGCGTGATGAGCATTAACGCCTCTCTATTTTCTATATTTAAATATCAAACATTTAAAAACCAATAAAATAAAAATAATAAAAAATGCATCGAGTTTATTTTGTTATCTGCATTTTCATTTATAATAGAAATAGAAACTGGCTAGAACAATGACTTGAAAAAAAGTGCAAGATACTTTTTATTGACATCATTTGTTGTTGTTGTTGTTTATTAAATATTTTCATTGGATTTGAAATCTCTCATAATAAAATTAGTAATACAATCAATACGGTTGCCATTTAACTAGATTTTCATTTTTTTTTTTTTTTTTTTTTTTTTTAAATAATATTAGATATTATCATTACTGGATTGGATATTATATATCATTCCATGAAATGCGTAAATATATGAGACGCAATATTATGTGTAAAGAGCGAATGTCATTACAATAGCAAAACCAAAACAAAAGAATTATGAATAAAAAAAAAAAAAAAAAATTCTAAATCAAGTTAAAATTACCATCTCAAAAAGGGAGAAAAAAACAAATTAAACAGAATCAAAACTCAAAAGTTGATTCAGTGCATAGAAATTCTACGCGCGCATCTATATTCACTACCTTATCTAATCAAGTATGTACGTGAAAGTTTAAGTTATATAATGTTTTTTTGTTGCATTTTCTTTCAATTTTTTTTTTTTTAATAATATTTTTTTCAATTTCTTTTGTTTTTTTTTTTTTGTCAAAAATCAATGTTACGTAAAAAAAAAAAATAAGAACAAGAAGTAGATATTTGAAACATTTCGCATTTTGAAACGCATATACAGTGCTCAACACACTACTCTTTTGCGCTTGATTCGGATGATTGCTTTTCAGCAATATCACTTTCTTTAGAACCAACCTTTGGCTTTGCATTTCCATAGTCGGTCTTAAAGTTCATAATCTTTTTGTCACCACCGCCAGGCTTATGATCTTTATTTTCAAGAGAACCAATTTTAGATTTAGCATTCCATTGTAATTTAGTACTTAAAATCTGTAAATACAAAAAGAATAAAACCATTTGGGTATTAGATCAAGTTGGCACCAACTTCGACAGAAAAGAACCGAATTTTTTTAATTTTTTATTATTTACCTTTTTATCACCACCTTTTGGTGTGTAGCTCTCATTCTTAGCTGCAATACGAGATTGAACATTGAATTCTAATTTTTTCGTTTCTATTTTTACGTTACCGCCTCCTGGTTTGTGTGTTGCATTTTGAAGAGATCCAATTTTTGATTTGATTTCCCGCAATTTTGGTGGTGGGGCATTTCCAACTTTTATCTTGTTCATCGGCACTGTATGAAAATTTGAGATTTTATTTTTTAAAAATTTTCATTTAAATCGAATCAACTGATAAATACCTTTCTTTGGTGGTTCAGCCGGTTTTTCCAAAAGCTTTAATCTGGAACGTGATGAGCTTCGGGTGATATCCTCTTGGCTTTTATGCGAAGATGCTCGACTAACAGCTCGAACATTTGATTCTTCCTATAAAAAAAAAAAAAAAAAAAATTGTACGAAAATTCAAACCCAATTAATTTCTTTTCAACAAATTTGAACTTGACCTCTCGGTTTCGCTCTCTAAATATGTACCACACAAGTGTCAAATCAATTTATTAATCAATAAATCATAATTTTAATTTACACAATTATACGCACCGCTTTGCCATTTGTACCATTTTGCTTTTGTTCTTCTGTTGGTGATCGCTTGGCAGCAACTGGTTTTGGTTGTTGCAAACCAGATGGTTTTTGTGCATTTGATTCGGCATTCGAATTCTGTAAGACACTTGATGCATTTCGTTGATTTTGCGAATCTGGACTCGATCGCATCGGTTGTTGTTGATTTTGTTTAAGATCATGGTCAGCAGGCTTGACGCCTGGTTGATCGATTTTCATCTGAATTGAACAAGAAATATTTTAATTTTTCGCAAAAAAAAAAAAAAAAAATGATTTTTCAAAATTAATTTCACTTACATTGGCAATAGGCCGAACAATAACATCATCAACATCGTCCGAATTAGAAATTAAATAACTCGGTTGAGTTGGATTTGCTGCCTCAGTGGCCATTCTACTGCGTTCTTCCAAATGCGTTGGTAGCTTTTGTTGATTTGAATTGTAGGATGGATTAATTGGTCTTGGTTGAGATTGTAATTGTGGTTGAATCGTTGGTCGATATTGTTGATACGATTGATTTGCACGAATACCTTGACCGTCTGATGATAAATTTTGTGAATACTGTTGCTGTGATGCTGGTTGTGGTTGTCTATTTTGCACCGATTGATAGTTTGCTTGACTTGAATTTATTGGTTGCGTTGAATTTGGATTCTGAGCCTGAGGTGGAATTGGTCCACGAATCAATTGTGGGGGACGTTGCTGTTGTATTTGTTGTGGCAATGGTGCACGATTGATTGGCTGATATTGCTGTTGGCCAGGAGCTTGTTGCTGTTGCACAGGTGGTGGACCACGATTTATTAATGGTCGTGGTGGTGCTTGAAATTGTTGCTGCTGTGGCGGTCCTTGCTGTAAATATTTTTTTTTTTCATTAATAAAAAACGCCATTTTTTTTCTCAGAAAAAAACTTTGCAATGAATGTCAATACCTGCTGTGGCTGTTGCAATATTTGCCTTGGCTGATACTGAGGTTGAACGTTAGTTTGATTCTGCAATTGTTGTGGTTGTTGCTGTTGTATTGGTCTTTGAACTTGCTGTTGACTTGCTTGCAATGGAGCTTGTGGAGCAATACCAATTCGACTGTCTGTGCGTTGAATAGATTGTGGTCCAACAGGCGAATCGGTTGAAATGATTGAAGGTCGTCTTGTGACTTGATTGATCGTCGATGATATTTGCTCTCGATTCGGTTGATTTAATCCTGCTACCGATGAATAGTGTTGCGGCAATTGTTGTTGCGGCTTCACCGATTCCTACATTCACACAAATTTACAAGCAAATGATGTTAGCAATCACCAAGCAAACAACCATCAAATGTCATTTGAATTTATTGTTTTGAATAAAGTGAGATCATGATTTAAATCTCTGGATACACGCTTAATTTAATTTACCGCATCATTGCTCTTTATCCATAATTTAAAATAAAAAAAAAAAAAAAACGAACAAATTTTCAAAAAAATGATGAAAATTTAATGATTAATAAAATATCATGTCGATTGTAACAATTCATCAAACTAAACGAATGACTAATTTCATAAATGATTGATGATGATTCAAATATAGAACGAAAAGAATGAACAAATGGCCAACAAAATAAAATATGTTCTCAAAATTGTAATCGATATTTCGGATGTTTTTATTTTCAACAATGTATAACGTCAAATGGCATCAACGTCATTCGAGCCTTCCTCAATTTATTTTCAATGTTCCATACATTAATGTTACATTGAGTATAATGCTGAGAAATATACGAATAAAAGTGAACGAAATAAAATGAAAATAAAGAGAGAGAAAGAGAGAAAAAAAAAAAAAAAAGAAAAAAGGAATGACATAATTCTCGACGGTGCCATGTGCATAATAGATGATGTGTTGGGCATAAGTGAACCGATACCAATCTTCCTGCAAGTCGTAAGTTTGTACCATGATTTGTACACCAGTATGTCGAGTTTGCGGATGCAATGTACGCGTGTATTCAATGTGGTCGGTTTGCACCGATGGTGATGACAACGTCGGCGAATGAAATGTCATTAGCCAAACTACAAATATAGAATGTTGTATGTACAATAGTTTGGAACGAGACCTATCGATTTCTGGAAAATCCACAACTTTGTCGACGTTTTTGCCCGTTTATGTCTCTTCTGTTTTTTTTTTCATTCACTTTCTTTCCTCTTTTACAATTTTGGAAAATCGATCGATCCAATTCGTACGTGTGGTTTGAAAATAGACGTACTATTTATCTACGTAAATGCTTTATGTTCGAGACATTTCTCTTGACTCACGTTGCAAGCCTCATGAAAAATGTATGCTCAAACTCATCAACTACAAACTTGATAACAAAACAAAGGTGTAGAAAAACAAAAATGACGTGCATTTTGAATGTGATACAGTTGATAGGTGTGCAAAATGCGTTGAATTTGAACGAAATAAAAATATGAATGAACGGAAGAGAAAGAGAGAAGAGAGAGAGTGAGAGAAAAAAAACATGAAAAAGTATTGAAATTTTAATTCCAAAAAGAATACCTCGTTGCTTCGCATTTGCATTGGATCCATTTTGTATTCTATTTGCACTCAACACAAAAACTGTTCACACTGATCTGTCTCAATAGGATTTTTTTTTTATGCGATCTTGAATGCGTTCAGGCACGAGATCAAAGTGTGTGTATGTATGTTTTTTTTGTCTATTTCAGAATAATTTCGAATGTCACAATAAATCGTATGCCCGTCAACCCTTTTCGTCTCTTGGGATTATCCAAGTTCCGTGTTTAATAAATTCCAATGTGAATAAAAATTTTTCTTTCAATAAAAATTTTTTTGTTCTTTTTGCTTAAATTTTGTTTTTATTTTTCACCTAAATCGTAGAAAAGAAATGTTTTTTTTTTTTGTTTGAAACAAAAAGAACAGTCAATCCACTGTACAAAAAGTAAAAACACATTCTTGTGGTAGAAAATCTCATTTTCGTGTTTGTTACAGCATTGTGATTTGCATTTTGACTAAATGTTACTGGCTGCGTTTTTTTTTTTTTTATTTTGCTGCGACCCAAAATCTACATTTCAATTGTTTGCTTTTCTATATATGTTGTCGCTCTAATTATATTTTTTATCATCAGTTTCAGAAGCAAAATGAACAGATTTAAATACAAATTTAAGCAGTCACGCATATTCAAGTACATTTACAATAAATTGAAGGTATAACCAATTCAAACTGAACTACGTGATATTGTGAAAATGAAGAATGAAATGGAAAAAAAAGAAAATCGTAATAATAATCAAAATTGAATCAATAATGGGGCGAACAAAAAATCGACCAAAAAATTTGCAGCTTATTAATGGTGAAATAAATAAATATAACACATGACTCAAAAAGTTTCCGGACTAACAAAGAAAAACACAATATTTTGGCGAAATTCGATTTTATTCATCAACATAATTTCCATCTAAGACAATACAATCGGTCCAACGCTTCTCTAGCTTCTCGATACCTTTTTTGTAGAAGTCTTGATTTTTCCCCTCAAAATGAGCTTCAGTTGCGGCAATTACTTCCTCGTTGCTGGTAAATTTTTTTCCCTGGAGCATCCTTTTGAGATCAGCAAAGAGCCAGTAGTCGCTGGGGGCTAGATCTGGAGAATACGGTGGGTGCGGAAGCAATTCGAAGCGCAATTCATGAAATTTGACCATCGTTTTCATCGACTTATGACACGGTGCATTGTCTTGGTGAAACAGCGGTTTTTTCTTCTCCATATGGGGCCGTTTTTTCTTTATTTCTTCGGCCAATCGATCCAATAATGCTATGTAGTAATCACTATTGATCGTTCTTCCTTCTTCAAGGTAGTCTATGAACAAAATACCGTGAGCATCCCAAAAAACTGAGGCCATTACCTTGCCAGCCGACTGTTGTGTCTTTGAAGGCTTTGGTCGGCTTTCACCGGCTGCTGTCCACTCAGCTGACTGCCGATTTGACTCCGGAGTATAATGATGGATCCATGTTTCATCCATTGTCACATAACGACGCAAAAATTCGGCTTTGTTGCGGTTAAAAAGCACCAGACAGGCCTCAGAATCGTCGATTCGTTGTTGTTTTTGATCTGGTGTCAACAAACGCGGCACCCACTTTGCCATGAGCTTTTTCATGCCCAAATGTTCATGCAAAATTGTAAACACGCTGCCTTCGGATAACTTTGAGGCTTCAGCTATTTCCCTCAATTTCAATTTTCGGTCAATCAAAACGATTTTTCGGATTTTTATGATGTTTTGTTCCGTAACAGCCGTATTTGGGCGACCACTACGAGCAGCGTCTTCGACGTCTGTACGACCACGTTTGAATTCATTATACCAATCACAAATGGTCGATTTTCCTGGGGCAGAGTCCAAATAATGTTTATCAAGCCACTGTTTAGCTTCTACCGTATTTTTTCCGGTTAAAAAGCAATGCTTAATTAGCACACGAAATTCTTTTTTTTCCATTTTTAACAAAAACACTGAGGTAGCTTCACTTTGACGTCTCTATACTTGAGAACACGTTTAGCGATTGTCATAAAATTTTGACATATACCTTAGAAAGGTTGGTACTATCGAATAATGAAATGGGTTTCTTAAAAGTGGCGCCCTCTATATGTCAGTCCGGGGACTTTTTGAGTCATGTGTTACTAATAGTTGAAATACTTGAGCGATTTTTCTTTGTTTATCCGTTTCCAACAATATTTCCATATAAATTTGTCGGCTAAGTTTGAGAGACACAAATAAAGAGAATGAGAAAGGGAGTGAAAGAGGAAAGGTGTGTGTGACAGAAAGAGAAAGAGAAAGAGAAAGAGAAAGAGAGAGAGAGAGAGAGAGAGAGAGAAAGAGAAAAAGAGAGAGAGAGAGTGAAAGAGAAAGAGAGAGAGAGAGAGAGAGAGAGAGAGAGAGAGAGAGAGAGAGAGAAAGGGAGAGAGGGAGATAGGTAAGGGAAAGAGATCGAGAAAGAGAGAGAGAGAGAGAGAGAAAAAGAAACAGAGAAAGATAAAGAGAGGAAGAAAGAGAGCCAAACAAAAGAAGCAATCATTTCTAAAAATAGTTTTCATTACCTATATAAATGTTTCCACCCTACAATAAAGTGGTTATTTATGAACTCAAACTTTCCAATTCTAATTTGTTTGTCATGTGCGACATGGTTTGAAAGCTACCAATGAACAATTTTCCGGAAAATGTTGCGTTTTGTCGAAATGATCAACTAAGTCAAAAAGCATACAAAACAATCAAGAACCTAGTTTTTGTCATAATTTTTCAATAGTAGATTGAAGTGAAAAAGACAAAAAAAAACGAAAAATGACAAAATATTCCGATTTATATTCAGTTGGCATATCAAGGTACTTGTGCTCTTTGCATGAGTTTCATTCGCATGTTTGTTGGCAGCTTCAATATTTGGTTTTTTTTTACTGTCATTTTTGTCTTGTAATCGGCCACAGTTAGTTTGCCTATAGCACATAATCATGAACGGAAAATCATTTTGTTTTTCCCGTTGAAAAATGAACCGAAACGTTTTTCGTGTGTCAAAGTAAAACTTTTCGCGTGCATTCCCGAAAAAAATAAATGGGAAAAAGGAAAATACAATGGAAATTGTTTAAGGACGAATAAAAGCGATTCACCAATTTATGCTCAAAACAATCAATCATGAATCGGAGCGCGAAAATCAATGCCATTTTCATTTCGATGATTTTGATAAGGATTTGTTGATTAAATTTCGCTTATTTTATTCAAGATTCTAATCGAACTTGAAAAACCATTTCGATATGTATTAAGTCGAAATGAGTTTTTGGTTGTCGTTTTCATTTCGAGAGAGAATGTTGCAAAGTTTTGTTGTTTGATTACAATTAGAAGAGTCAAGCACCCGTTTCAATCTATTTATTTTGCAAAAAAGGTTTATACATTGGAATCTGTTTTTTATGGGTTTTAGCTCATAAGTTTAAGCCAATTACATAGTTGCCTGCACATTCAAATCACTTTTCACATTTATGTCTATCGACCGTTTTGATCTCTATGGCAGTCAATAATACTGCAATTCAATGAAGAATGGCTATGACTTTGTAAAGAAGCATATTATCTTATGCGCATTATTGAGCTTCGGTAGTGTTCTTTTGCCAACTAATAAAATCGAAAGTTCTTTGCAAACAAAATAACATTTAGTTTCTTTTGCTACGGTAAAATATGTAGTAAGTATTGCGAACCGTTGCGCTTGACGTTAAACAATAAAGATGAGCTGAATATTTGCATAAAGTTACTGAGCTGTAACCTTATATCAAGAGTGATCACAACACATAGCGTTTGTGTTGGTTTTGTTGTTGTTTGTGTTTCTTTTTCAAATTCGAATGATATTAAGTCATCGCATTTATAAATGCCGAATATAGAAGAGACAAGAGAATGAAGTAATCAGCAGAGAGTAAACAAGACACGAACGTTTGTTTATGTGCTCACCCATTTAAAGGTACGTAAACACGGTAAACAATGCTTAAAGAAGAAAAAAAAAATCCATCATAAAAACAACTCTCGGAACACCTTTTATTAATATTATTCAAAAAAAAAAAATCTATTTTTCGTTCAGACAATTTCATGTAAAATATCATTGAAATGATAATATTTTTCATGATAGCGGCATTACGAAGGAAAAAAAAAATCGATATTCTAGAATTATCGGTAGAAGTGTCATCCACGCGCATTCATATTAACATACAATCTAATGATGCAGAAATACAGTGTTTTAAAAGGTTTACACATATCGGCCGATTGTTCAATAAATATTTTTTTTTTTTTTTTTTTGCTTTCGACCAACTAATACATTCCCTCTCAAAACACACACACATCGTGTAAATAATTTAAATTAATTTGACAAAACGACGGAGCGAGAAACAAACAGAAACGAAAGGGAAACACAATTTCTACTCAACTTGCTCTAATAGCTAATAATTTGAACATATGAAACACATATTAAATTCCAGTTTTGCCATATGAACGGAATGGGGATATGAATAACAAAAAAAAAAAAACAAAATTTATATATTATACATGACATTGGTGTGTATTTATTTGTGGGTGCTAATTCTTCTCGTTTTTGTTTTTGTCTTTATCTCTATTTCTATTTAGCCTATATATCTATATCGTCTTACTCTTTGCACACAAATAGCATTACAAGTTTTTGGGCTGAGGCTGTCAAATAAAAAATTGCTCAGTGAATAAAATACGATTACGAGAATCAACAAACTATACGAGTGTGAGCATTTGAAATTCGCATTTAAATTGATTGTACATCAAATATCATATTATTTGAATTATGATGTTCTAATAAGCCAAAATAATAAGAAGAAAAATGATCTCAAATTAAAAAATAAAGTTGTTTTTTTCAACATCAACAGAAGCAATACATTCTTTTTTTTTTCGTGATAAAAAAGCCTCCAAACAACAACAAAAAAAGAATCATTCGTGTGAGAATAGAAAAATTGAGCTCAGAAGAGCCATGAATCTACTTACAATTTTTGTTAAAGATTTCCCTTATTTTTTTTTTTTTTAATTCGATTCTGGTCACAAGAATACTCCCAGCAAAAGCAGAGAATGTAGAACGTTTATTTTGCTAGTTTCGTTCTCACATAAATTTCGTTACACTTATGTTGTTATTCTTTTCACAATCAAAATGGGAAAAGTGGTGACTCGCACTCGTTTCGATTTTTATTTTATTTTTTTTTTTTTTTTTGCTCTCTTTCCCTCTCTTTCTCTTCGCACACTTTTTGTTTTCTCTGAGTGAGTTGTTTTTATATGAAAGAAAAAAAAATTATGAAAAAAAGCACTTCGAGGAACAATGAACTCTTGGCTTGTTTGGTCGAATTTTCTTCGTTCCTTTTATTTCTTTTGAAAGAAAAAAAAAATAGAGAAAAAGAGACAAAGAAAAGTGAACACCTCGATAAGTATATATGTTATCACAACTGGCGAATAAAATATGAATAGCAGAAAAAATCAACAAAATTTTAATATAAAAATGTTGAGATTTTTTCTATACGACAAAAATTTTCTTTTTCGCCCGTTTTCACATACAGATTTATATGAATCAACGTTATAAAATATATGATTCTCAAGTCGCCGTAGCTCGACTACTGCCAATTCAACATCAAACTGTGATGCGTTTTGGGTGAACACTTGTTATTTCGTGGTTTAATTCATTTGTGTGCGAATCAGAGAACGCTTATCAACTGAATGGCAAAACAACTAAGGATGGATGCGTTGCACACAAATACAATAGCAACCAAACGTCTGTTTAATCAATATATCGCAGAAAAGGAATGAATTTTACGTTTTTGGCGGCGGCGGCGACAATGGCCGTGGTGGTGGTGGTGGTGGTTGTGGTGTACGATGATTTTATATATCGTTTTATTGCGGCCTCTTTTTTCTCTCACTCTATATTATTTGTTCCGAAAAAAAAAAACGGTATTATTTATTCGCGCTTGTCACGAATCAAGAGAAAAAAAAAAGAAAAAAAAAAAGAGTTTTACACTTTGTACCTGGTTCACTTGTCGACAATCACATAGATACACATACAAAATGTGGTAATAAAATTCAAGAAAAAGAGAGAGAGAGAGAGAGAATGAGAAAAATATGAAATGCGCAAAAATATATTATCAAAGAAAAGAAAATCACTACGCATTGCGCGCCGCTATCACGTATATGTAAACGGTTTGGAATGTGGTCACAGTTCAAATGACCATAAATGTCAACATTTCAAAAAGTTTCACTTTTCTTACAAATGTAAAAATCTCCGCCAACAACGTCAATCAATAAATGTTGAAATAGTTGAATGGTGACAATCAATCAATTGAATACACGTACTTATATAATTTTGCGATTTAATTTATCTTGGCAAATTTTCTATTCGTTGATGTTTTTGTTGTTGTTGTTGTTGTTGGTTATTTTCTTGTTATTTTTGGTCATCAACTATGGTCTATTTCTAACTGGTATGTTATTTCGCACTTCGATAACAGCTTCTGTTCACTAAAACGCAAGTACCCAAACTGCACTTGCGCGCGTTTATTCAAACATAGTAAAAGTCTCGGTTGAGAATCGGTATCGATAGAAGACATCGTTGACGATGTAATGTCACGAATAGCACAAATACACAAGAGGGACACATGCATGCTATACACACGCACAATGTATTACGCTGTGTGCTAACAATGTATTTACTGGTACTGTGTATGCCGACCCAATGTTATTGTTTTGTTTACGAAATGAATTTATAACTTGTGTGTGAATTTCAATCGGCTGTGCTTAGCTCATCATCCATTACTCTCTCAAAGTATGAAGAGAGAGAAGAAAATGACGTAAACATACGTTTCGAAATGAAAACAATCATATTTGTGTGTTTTTTTTTTGTGTTCTGTTCAATCTACTCAAGTTTTATGATAGCATTTGCCGACGATATAATTATAGGTGTTCTTCTTGCAAATACCTTTTTTTTTTTATCTACATGTCATGGATGTAAAGTTTTTTCAAGCGAAAATAGAAACAGTCAGTAAATTACAGTAGCAAAAAGAATACTCAATTGCAAACAAGCATGAAATTATGAATTTATCCATTCATTCAACTGCACTTCAATACTTGAAGTCAAAGAAACATGATTGAAAGTGTCTCATTGCAATTATTTACAACATAATTTTTTTTTTTTTTATCTTTTTGCTCATTCTTGTTCCTTGCTCATATGCAACAATTCCTACTCTTCGGTTCGTTCATCGCACGAGTTTATCATTCCAGTGAAGAAGAAAAATAAACAACCTGTTGTACCAATTGCAGCAACAATCTTGCCTCGTTGTAATTAAGACTTCTCATCTTTTTTTTTTCTTTCCAATTTTAAATCACTGCAGAGTTTGTTTTAATAATTATTTGCTTGGCAGATAGTCAAACCAAGCTAAGAAATACTTTGATTTGCACGCAATTAGGGCGCGCTAAAAATGAATACTTTATCAACATTCCAGCTGGATATTGCGCGCGCAAATGCTTTGGTTGTTTTTCTTTTTATGTATTTCGAATGCAAATTTGAAAATCTACATTTTGAGACCATTTCAATGTAATCGGAAAACAATCACACGCTAGTCTAGGTCATGGATTAAACTGGAGATATCTCGGCTATTTTACTTTGGGAAATAAATGAATGGGGAGAATGAAATTAAATTAGCATCAACTTAGCATACATTTTGCCAAAAAAAAAAAACGTATAAAACAGCAACGAGCTATAGCCATGCAATATCAGATTATTTCTTGATTTTATTTTTTGTTTTGTTTTTTTCAACACAAAAAGAAAAAAAAAACAAGAACGTTAGACATTTCATACCCCGTTCATTATAATACATATTCGAATCAAAATATTGCCCAATAAATTTTAACTTGTATAAAGAAATATAAATAAGTTTATGCTCGTCTTTATGTCTAATGCAAACCGATCAGTCTTTCTAATGCGCAATTAAATTTATGGATGAACGTGCGCAAATTCATGTTTAATAGATATAAAGTAGGAAATCCGTACCGTGACTTTTGAACATTTTATTCCAATGCCGTGCTCATGTAGTAGTCGCTTGTGTGTGTGTGATGTTTTTTTTTTTATTTTATCTCGTTGATGGCACTCGCTGATGGCACACGCGACAATGCATTTAAAATAAACGGGCGAAAAACCTCTTCACCCAGAACTATATGAATGACAACATGTTGCTTGTCGTGTTTTGCCTATGAAACGTGTGAGAGAGTTCTTAATTTATGGTACCAGTCGAAAATTTCATACAGTAAATCAACTAAATTCTAAAATTGACTGTCCTTCGACTAGTCTTTTGCATTGCATTACGATTCATATTGTTTGTCGGTTTTTTATTCATATAACATGTTTTGTTACAATGAAACCACACTTTGCATGGAAAATTTAAATGCAAAATGGGTTTTTATGTATACAACTGTACTGCTTAACATTGATGAAATTATGCGGCAAAGGGAAAATAAATGGTCACAATGTAATTGAACAATGTATGTGTGCTTATGCATGCTACGAGGGGACATTTTTCATCATTTTATCTCTCTCACTCTCTCTCTCTCTTTCTCTTTCTCTTTCTCTTTCTCTCTCTCTCTCTCTCTCTCACTCTCTCTCTCTCTTTCTCTCTCATTTCTTTTCTTTTCTTTTTAATTCACTTTCGTTGATGTTGGTTGGTGTTCTCTTATTTTATTTTGTTTTCACTCATCTTTTTTTTTTTAATACGATGGCGTAGCCGCCTATTTTTAGAAATACTTTGTTTTAATTCTCACATGCAAAATGAGAATGGAATGCTTTGGCTCGGTCTCTCACTCTTTTAATTTCGACATGCATATTTATGATCTAATTCAATGGCTACTAACCAGCAAAATGTGAAAATACCCTCCTTCACACAAACACGTTCAAGATAGCATGAAAGGAGAAAATGAGAAAAGAGACGAAAAATAAAAGAATAAAATAAATTAAAGTAAAACAGAATAAAGTAAAAAATAACAACCAAATTCAATGTACCTTTCTTAATGTTTGAAGGAGTGTTTACGTGATTTCACACATCATCATGCAATTTAAAATGAACAATTTTATGTCATGCATTTTACGACAAATGAGCTAAACCCAAAAATCGATTATTTCATCGAATACATCAACAGAACAAACTGAGCAATAAACATTGTTTGATTATCAATTTTGATTAATAGCCAAGATATCAGTACTCGATCATTTGAATTCACTTGAACTATTGGAAATTGAAAATAGATTAGCTTCATTTTTAGCATTAGAACTGATAAAGTCACTTTCATGTTTGAAATTGTTCAATTATGTGATTGCTATAACAACTAATGCATACATTGAACTGGCTGTCAGTTTTATTAACAATTACTGGCAAACGGATTTTTTTTTAAATGGGTGTGTTAGGATTTACACAAAGATAATTCTGTTGTAAAGCATGTTTTAAGCAGACTGTGGATAGATAAATCATTCTTATCACTTTAATTCTCATTCTAAATTACTGAAAAATATTTTTAAATACTAGCATTTATTTAAAAACCCTTTTTATTTCAGTTTTTTGAACTCAGGCAGTAATTCACTTGAATTGAATTTTTTTTTTTTTTTTTGCTTTTGTTTTTGTTTTTAACTTTAATTACATTAAGATATAGAAAAAAACCATTAAAGCAATATTTTGTCCATATTACAAATGCAAATAATACAAATCTTAGCGTTTTGAATTATTCCGATTGTCTAATTAAAAGTCTATCTGTATCAACATCGGTTCTGTTTGCGTATGAAATATGGATAGTCTAATTGCCGGCGTTTTTAACGTTCAAAACATTCAGGGCTGCTTACATGTTGAATAAACGTGGGTGAAATATGCAAAAAATGTTTTCATTTGTTGCTTTTTGAATGCTGAATACGCATTTAATAAACCGAATAAAGTGTAGGAGACAAGGAATTCCTTGAAAAAATCAAATCGTTCGAAGTGGTTGGACGATTCATCGTACAATCGTATCTATACATCTTACATAAACATGAGAGAAAATATATTGCACGAGAGAGAGAGAGAGAATGAGAGAGAAAAATAGAGAGATAGAGAAAAAGAGATAGAGAAAGAGATAGAGAAAGGGGGAGAGAGAGAGAGATATTTTTCAAATCGTTGTCGTTGTCGATTTAAATTTAAACGATGCAATGAAAATTGGACGAAAACACAAAGCAACAATTTTCTTCCGTTGTTATAATTTTGGGATAATTGTCATGAAAATCTTTTAATGATAATCTTAATAACATGACCAAGGCTAAAAAAACACAGTTTTCGTGACTGAATATTTTTCATTACTTGAAATGAAATGAATTTGTTTCTTTATGCGGCTTCGAATATTTTTCATTTTCTAAGGAAAACTTTCATTTGAATTGAAAATCGAAAAATTCTTTCAAATTTTTTTTACATGAATAATGAATGAAAATTTTACTTAGTGAATGATGTACAATTAATGAAATTCTTACATTTATAGTTCTGATCAGACGATCAGATCGAAACCGAACATTTTGTACACTCGATTTTTTTTTTTCTAATTAAAATGTATTAATTTTCGCTTTTTCAGGGACAAAAATAAATTGAAAGAATAAAGTATTTTTTCTCTATTGAATTCATCAAATTACAATGCATTTGGTTTTTCTCAATATATTCGTTTTTTTCTCTCATATTGAAAACAAATTGCTTGGTAAAATTGAAACATGTGTGATCCAAGTATAAATTGTGCCTGTAAAATGTGTGTAAGCATATAATGAATACTAATTCATTCCAATACTTTTCTCAACTTTAAAAATATGTACAGCAGATATGTAAACATGAATCTTACTTGAAATAATATCACATTGTGATATTTAACATGAAACGAATTAAAAGAGGATAATTGAATAAAAAAAAAAAAAAAAAAAAAAATGTGTAATCAGTTTGGTATGTTCAAAACATGCCATTTTGCTTTTCATTTAAATGTTATTTTTGATAAACATAGCATCATCGATGATAATTATCAAGAACTTGGCCGAACTTATTTGTTTCTCAGCGGCAGAAATGCTCCAAAAATATTTTTTTTTTTTCTCGATACGAAATAATACAAATAAAGAAATGTTAGGAAAAAAAACGACGTGAAAGAATAAAACTTTGTTTCCGTCACTACAATCTCAATTTTATCAAATTTAGCCATTTTCTTCGTGCAACATCGCCGTTGAATCGAATGGCATCATCGTAACCTAAAATTAAGGTATAATATGTCTTATCACATACACATAAAATGTGATCTGATACATTTATTGGGTTTTGAATGTAACAATTGTGTGCGGCTTTCGTTATTGCTTTGTTTTTTTTTTTTTTTTTCGTTTTGAATTTTCCCATCGACTGTCGACATTTTTCGGTGAGTTAGATCGATACGTCTCTTTTTCGAGATGTGCCAAAATAGATCAGAGTGTTAACAAACATTCTCACAATAAACAAGACGGGGGCCCAAAGTTGAAACAAAAAAAAAAAAAAAAAAAAAAATGAACTAACTCAAACGAAAGTGAAAAAGAAAAATATTGAGCAAAGAAAGAGCAACAACAACTAATAAAGCGAGACGTTTTAAGCAAGTTATATTTTGGCTTGAATTCGTTCGATATTTTTAAAAATAGCATAAAGCTATGTAGGCTTTTTGTAAAATATATTGCGCTGATTCAGCGCACATAAGGACAGAACCGAATCAACTGTTTCCGAATTTTTCCGAATTTCATTTGGCCAAGATTTCATAATAATTTTCATTGAAATTGCTACATCAAAAAACGTAAACGAGAATACGTCATTTTGCTCGGCAATTTAGCCGAATACAGTGACTACATAACAAATACAAATAACCGAAACACGAAACCGAATCTAATTTTTCATCGCACAGATCGGTTGACTCGGACTGTGGCTCATTCGATATTCAATTTTCGTTCGTTGTATCACTTGAGTGCTTTAACAGTCAAGACCGAACACATAAAATCATAAAATGGTGAGTTTTCTTGAAAATCAATTTTCACAGTCAGTGATTTTCCAAATGGAAAATTTCTGCACATTTTTTTTAAGTGATAAAATTGTGTTAAGCGGCGACGATTTCAATTGTGTTTTTTTTTTTTTTTTTTTTTTGAAAATTATTTAAAAATCAACGATTTCCATTTCTTTTAAAACAAAATCAACGATTCAACCATAAATTTCGTGAAAATTCTACGAATTTCGAAAGACTAAAAAAGACTTTGAAAAGAAACATCTTTTCAAATGGTGTAATAAGTGATTTTAAGAAGAAGTTTTTCAAACTTTTCGACTTGATTTGTAAAAAAAAAATCTAAAAAAAAAAACAGTCAAGTTTCCAAGAATCTTATTTCTAAGACATCAAATACGTCGATTCTCAATCTTTGTAAATTTTTGTGCAAAAAGGAAGTAGATCATAGGAATGTGGTCAATAAGCGCATGCGTCGATTAAATGTTTTTTTTTTTCCTTCGGACAGATTTGAATTCTATTTGAAAACATCGGCAATGTGAAAATTGAGATGTGTGAAACAAGATGGTTTGAATGTTCATCAAATTCACAATACAACGTTGTCATAATATTATGATATTGCTTTTTCGTCATGCCTTAAATATAATTAAGAACACATTGAAAACTTCAACAAGTGAAAAATATGTTAGCCATGATAGAAAGGAGAAATACGGTAGCAATGATCAATGTCGAAAAAATGTTTAGCATTTCGAAATTCAGCACAAAAGTTATCGCTGGGTTGAAATGAAAAATTGCAGAGATTGTCTAAAAATAATATCAATTCGGTCAACGTAAAATGAACAGAGAAAGATCACCAAGGAATGAATAACACCTACACCTTTCTCTGTCGTCCACATTTGCAACACACACGAGCATAGGCGATTACCCATACCTTGTGTAACAGAATTCTTATTTTTTTTCCTCTCATGCCGACGACGAAAGAGAAAAAAAAATCACTATTGCGTCAGAAGTGTTGTTCGTTGATTTTATTTTCCTTGCTCTTTCACGATGTTAATTCATTGAATGTGTAGGAGTAGAAGAAATAACCTTTATGTTTTATTTAAAGAAAATCGCTAGTAAAACATAATTATATCACATAATGAATGAAAAGAATCAAATGAATCTAGCTTAAAATTAAATGTCTCTTTTCTCTTTTCCATTTTTTTTTTCTTCTGTTTTACAGGCAGATTTACCACGTGCTGATGTTGAAAGTGAGTATCATGAATTCCAACAGAAAAATGTCCATTTCGAATGGAAAGCAAATTTATTTGGCGCATCAAGTGAATGTTCCTCGCCAAGAAGAAAGAGAAGAAAATCAAGATAATTGTCCCAAATTAAAAATGCATTCAATTATCACTGAATGTCGGAATAAATTTTTTTTTTTTATCACAATACAGTGGAATGGAAAATTCAAAAGCTCTTGATGATTTAAAATGAAATTCTATTTGCGAAATGTGAGCATGAGTAATGCAAAATTGCCTTGTATCACACACTCAACGAGTGGATGAATTTTGAATATCTAAAAATAAGCGCGACCACATTTAAACGATGTGATTTACCTCGACCAAGCGGTCGATGCTGTCATTTTCAGGCACTAATGATCGCAACATATATGGGATTACTTCATGCGAGCAACATTCACTTGTGACTGTGTTCACAGAAATCTATTTAAAGCTTTCAAAAAAACATCAACTTTGACAACTAATTCCAATTGTGTGTTCTTTTTGCAATTTTTCGTTTTCTTTTGTTTCCTTTGTTGCGGAGTACAGAAGCCGAATTCGCTTTCTCCATCTACGATGCTGAAGGTGGCAACAAAATTGACGCCTATGATCTTGGCGATGTTTTGAGAGCACTCAATTGCAACCCAACATTGGCTATGATTGAAAAATTGGGCGGCACCAAAAAGCGTGGTGAAAAACTTTTGTCACTCGAAGAATTCTTGCCAATCTTTGCTCAAGTGAAAAAAGACAAAGAACAAGGTTGCTACGAAGATTTCCTTGAATGTCTTAAATTGTATGACAAAAATGAGAACGGTACTATGTTGCTTGCTGAATTGAACCACGCTTTGCTTGCTCTTGGTATGTTGAATTTAATGATTTGTTCATGAAATACAATTTATGTCTGCGATTCATTTCACACTAACGTTTATTTGTTTTTCTTTTCTTTTTTTTTTTTGTTTTGTTTTGGTTACAGGTGAAGCCCTCGATAATGAACAAGTTGAAGCAGTATTCAAGGATTGCATGCCTGAAGAAAACGAAGATGGTGAAATCAAATATGCCCGTAAGTATCAGATAACACACGCATGAATATGATTAAACACTTAATCAACCAGTTAATATCGGTTGGCTCATTAAGTGTTTCAAAAATCCATATTTATTTAAAGGTAGCAGTTTTATGTTTCCTTGTATATTATTCACACGTAATTTTGTTTGTTATTCATTATACCATTTGCCATATTTATGTACATGTACACATTTTGCAAATTATTATATCACCTTAAAATTGCTATTCCAGAATTTAAAAGAATTTTTTCAGTGAATTTCAAAAAGAAAAGGAAATTATTGCTTAGAATTATAAGAATTTGCATATTTTATAATTCAAAATTATTTCATCAATGGTTTTTTTTTTATTTTGTTTCTTTTCGTGTTTTATGTGCAATCCTGATCCATCATTGTATTTATAAAAAAAAAAAAACACACACACACACCAACTATGTGACATCAACCCACTCATTTTATGTACACCGTGTAAATAACGAATACAGAATTCTTGAAAAATATGATGGTTATGGCTCCACTCTTACCTTAGATCTATATATTTATATATAATCACATCTGAAATAAACAAAAAACAAACCTAATTTCTGTTGTAAATTTTAAATATAAATATATTTGTGTCGCATTGTCGTCCGAAAACGAATAAGTAAGTATATATTAATTTGTCAACACCTATAAATGTATTATAATGTATTTGAAATGTGCTCGATATGAATGTGACATTCGAAAGAGAGAGAGAGAGAGTGAGAGAGAGTGAGAGTGAAAGAGAGAGAGAGAAAGAATCGAATTTATTTTTTTTTTTTCTGGTTGAATTCACATTTGTCCTTGTTATCAAATGTAAAACATGTCAATACTGACCCATTTCAACTTTTCTTATCAAATCTATCTTTCTCAATCATTCTTTTTGTCTATCATTCATTTTAATTTTATTCGATTATTTGTCATCATCAAACTAATTTTATTTTAATTTTTTTTTTTTTTTTTTTGCATTTTATTTTCAGCATTTTTGGCGGGTGTGTGTGATGTTGAGTTGCAAGAATAAAAACAGCATCAACTTGATTCATTTCATTTTATTTATTTATTTTTTTTTCTTTTTATAACTTCTTTAAAATAAACTGAATAAAGCGGCATTCACTTATGTAAAATTGAACAATCCGAGAAAAAAAAAAAACAATTCAATAAAAAGCAAAGAAAATTACCAAAATTGTGTGTAATCTCAATTCAATCACAAGTCCAATTTACAGCTTAAACCAATGATTATATGATATTATATCGAAAATAGAAGTGTTTTATTTTGGTTATTTAATGGAGTAAATTCAGTTATTTGATAAAAGATTTGAAAAATCGAGAATTTATTTTTTTGAGAAAATCACATTCATGTTAATTCAAATTATCTCAAAATAGCTAATTTTCTACTGAGTCGCATGAGTGTTTTGGTCCATTCGGTGAATTATTTATGACTGAATGCATATTAATAGGCAGGTGAAAAGAAAATGAAGAGGCGTAAAAAATTTTTAAAAAAATTTTCAGAAAATTAGATGAAATGTCGAATGGATCCTTTCAGATGTTCATATAATATGAAATATTTTTATAAACACCCTTTTTTCTCTCGAATACGAAACAACCGAAATCGAATCGCATCAAGCGACAAGTGGCGCATCCATTCAGTACTCTCTACGAATACCAGCGTAGTAATCCAGTACATTTCAAGATATGCTTGAAATCATCTGTTGATCATGCTCGCTTTCACGACATAGCCGAGAGCTTCAAATATATAAGCAATTCGAAATCATTATATGCCGAATCAGAGACGGCGAAAAATTCATTGTTTAGTGAATTATAAACACAAGTAGAATGAAAATACAAATCTAATTCATTGATACACAGGCATGGCTGCAAGCAATGGCAAGCATCTCTATGTATTCATATCACATATAAAAAAATCACAACAAAAAAAAAAAAAAAAAAAAAAAAAATCTGGATGAAATGGACATTTTTATTTACGTACAATGAATTAGAAAGATCAAATCATTAGTATTTAAAATTTAAAAAATATCATCATTCAGGCGAAAAACAATTTACAAAACATCAAACAATTGAAATTCTGGCAAAATTACAGTTGTCATTAAAATTTTGTTAAAAGCTCACAGCTAATATAAATGTTGAAATTTCAGCCCAGATTGTTGTTGAAATATTGAATAATTTGTCCATATATTCATAATACTTGAACTCATATAAATATCATTTTTGAAATTGTTTATACTGAGAAAAGGTTTGTTTTGATATAAAAATGATCGTCACTGATATATGCGTTGTTGAATGGTGTAATTTCAATTTTTAAAACGTTCAATATTTTTTTCCATACCCTTTAAGATCGAATAAATGTTTTTTCTTCGCTTAAAAGCGAAAGAATGTTTTCAATATCTTTGTAGTAATAACATTTCATGTAGAACGTTAATAAATTTAAGAATTAAATAAATTAATTAATTTTCAATTATTAATTTTTTATATTTTTTGGAAGAATATGTGACTAATTGTTGAGAAAAAAAAAAAAATTTTATTGAGAAAAAAAATTGATCGGAAGAAAACTAATTTGTTTATTATTTTACATTACCTGCGTGAGTATTATGGAATGTATTACGCGCAATGTACTCATGAGAATATCTTAAAATGTGAAATGTAAATGAATTGTTTGTTTTATTAACTTTTCCATACATTGCCTTGGTGAATGGATCCTCCTATAACTTGAACGCTGAGTTGTTCATATTTCATATGTGGAGTAATTTTATAACTTGCTGATGTTTGTAGTACACATCATGTGATGATTTGTTTGTATACTGTTTGTTCATTAGGCATTCAAAATTTGTGGTTAATATAATTCAATGTGTGAACGTACGTGTTATCAATAATGAAAAAATTTATCATAAAAACGAACCACTGCATAGCTTATTTCATGATGTATTAAATGAAATACAACATTTTATTAGGCATTTTATTTTTTTTTTATTTAAAAGTGTGATGAAAATTGAAAAATAATCAAACATTTTGCAATCGGGTGAATTAAAAACAAATTCAGAACTTGCTTGGCAGCCAGCAAAGCTTCAACATTTCATCTAAAATAACATATAAAAAAAATACACAAGTAAGTTTTTTTTTCATCAATTATTTTAATTTTTGATTTTTTTTTTTCTTTTAAATTTTTAACAGAACTGATGTTATTCATTCACATTCGCAATTCCTTTTTGTTGTCATTGTTTTTTTGCTGAGTTCTTTCTTTTATTTTTTTTTTTTTTCTTCAATTATTTTGTTTAATTTAATACCTTAATTTAGAAAAACTTTGATTAATTGTCTCTTAAAGATTACATGTTTACTAGATAAACTAAATGAAGGATTTTTTGATGCTTCTATGGCACAATAACATATTCTTTTAAAGGTTTTTCTTTTTTAAAGTGTTTCTTTTTTTTTTTGAATTTTTTTTTTTTTTTTTTTCGTTTTTTTAGGTAGAAAAAATTGAATTGTGTTGTATTTGCAAAAAACATATGCGCTTTCTTTCAATATATTCAATAGATAGGGGGTTTTTTTTTTGGTTTAAAAAAATATTGTTGTTGTCATAAAAATGCATCTTTAGTTTGTTCTCTTATTGAATGGATGTAATTGCGTGAAGTATGTATGTGTATGTGTTTGTGTAAATGTTCTTAATATTTAAGTGTATGTGTAGTGTAGTGTAGTGTGTAGTGTGTATGCGTGTTTTGTGTATGTTTTGAAAAGTGCTTTACAGTTATTTGAACGATTGCTTCCAGTTTCTCAATTTGTTTTTCTCTAGTGTGTTATTTCTAGGGAAAATCTTGTTTGTCCTCTTTTTTCAAAAAAAAAAAAACAAAAAAAAAAAAAAACAATGAACTGTGAATGTAACCATTACAACAATTTTAAGGAGAAGAAAAAAAAAAAATATAAAAACGGTTCCGTAATAAATAAATGCAAGTTTTAAGCCTTACTTCGATGTATAACAAGGTATATAAAAATGGGTGTTTGAGATTACGAATTCATTTGAGAAAAAAAAAAATTTAAATAAACGTTGAGTATTTGATTGGTTGTTCGAGACTCGACCGATTGCTATTAGTTTATCGTAATTGTGTGATTTTCTGCATTGCTGTGCAGCAAAAAACTGACACACACACAACGATGTTGATCTATGTATGGCTATTGAGTTTTTGTATGTGTGTGAATTTTTTTTTTTTTTTTTTTAGATTGTACAACAAGATTTACATGACGATACACTTTCGTTGACGCCGTTTCATTGGTTCGGGTTTCAGCACTGCTCGAACAGCTTCATCGAATACCTGAAAACAAAAAAAAAAAAAAAGCAAAAATGTCAAAATGATCACATTTTCTTCTTGTTTGTCTACCAATTTTCGTAATGAGCATATTTAATGCAAATGAGATGCTTGAAAAATCATTTGCATTTCTTAGTGGAAATATTTGACTATTTCTCTCTCTCTCTCTCTCTCTCATTCTCTCTCTCTTCAAATGAAGTGAATATTGAATATGTAAATACTAAAATTGTGCATAGAAATAATTTGAATGAAATAAATAATGGTGGTCAAACCTGTTTTAATCCTCGTTGCGTTAGCGCTGAACATTCCATATATTTTACGGCTCTAATTTTATTGGCTAATTTTTGACCTTGTTCGCGCTTCAATGGCGACAAACCTTGCTCCGATAAAGCACTTAACGTTTCTCTGTCATCCCTTAAATCTATTTTGGTACCTATTGAATCATACAAATAGAATAAAAGATGAGAGAAGAGAAAAAAGAAGATCAGAAAAATGAAGAGAAATACAAATTGAGTAAAACATGTTTCACAGACACTCATTTTTTTTTTTCAAATATTAAAACTTCATTTTGCTAACTAACCAACTAAGATCATTGGAGCATCTGGGCAGTGATGTTTTATTTCCGGATACCATTTCGATGTGACATTCTCAAATGATGACGGGCTAATAAATGAATATTTTTTTTTTTTTTTTTTAAATTAAGATCATTATGACGTTTGCACAATTTTAACTTCAAAAAAACTTTTTTAACTAATCATGATTATATTACCTTGCAACGCTAAAGCAGACGAGAAAAACGTCAGTCTGTGGATATGACAAAGGTCGCAATCGGTCGTAGTCTTCTTGGCCTGCTGTATCCCATCTTTGAAAATCAAAAAAAAAAAAAAAAACATGAATCGTAAGATCTCTTCAATTGTTCATTAAATTTTTCGAATACTTACAATCCAAGAGAGACTTGAATTCCATCAACAACCATTGGAGCTGAATAATTGTCAAAACTATAAAAAGAAAATCGAAATTATTTCAAATATTTTTCACAATTTTCGTTCATTTAAATGGAATACTTACACTGTGGGTACATATTCGGCGGGAAAACTATCTGTTGTGTAGGAGATCAACATGCAAGTTTTTCCCACTGTGCCATCGCCAACGACCACACATTTGATGGGTCTTCCAGATGACATCTGCAATACAAAACCAAACAATTTTGATTATACAAATTGTTCATACGTCAAGCATAAATATATTATACGATTGAATGACAACGACAATTTAATTTCGAATTGAATGCAATTAACGATTTAAGCTAAACCAAAATGGGCATGTGTTTCAGTCTTGATTTAAACTTCAATTTCAATCGGTTTTGTCTGAGTTTCGTCTCAATGAACCGTAAAATAACTGTTTGCATTGAGGCGAATTATTTGCCAAAAATAAAACAAAAACGAAACAAAAAAAAAGCAAACAAACGGAGAATGAATAAATTCATTAAATTGGTATACACAAGGAACGTATGGATGAATAAATATGGAAATGCACTGTTACACACAGTAGTTGAAATCGATTAAGTGGCACACACACACAATTAAACGATTCAACTCGGCTAATTTGATAATTCAAAGCCAACGTATTTTTTTTTTTTTTTTTTCTTTTTTTTTTTATTCAATTTTATTTTCAAGTTTGTCTTGATCACATCATATTGAAACACATAGTTTTGGTGCTCACGATCCAATTCAAATTAAAACGATTAAAATGTCGTCACCATAAAAGGAATACATTCACGATTCTTTGTACGTGCAGATATTTTGTATGCGAATTAACAATAATGTATATAAAATGAAATATATTAGTTATTTGATCGTTGTCACTGTTGTTGCCACCGTTCAATAGCACTATTCACAATGAACTAAATTCACTTTATTCGAATAAAAAAAAAACGGAGAAAAAAAAAACATTCGATGAAATACGTGTGAATCAATTACAATTGGTATGAAGATTTTTGAAATTCCGTCTCAATTAAAGGCACTTTAATAAAAGGCTAACTCATTGGCTTAATGATTTAATAAATTTAATCGTATTATCTCCGTATGAAGAGCAACAACAACTGACTTCTCGTTTATTGGAGATTTCTTAGAAGGAAAAAAAAAAATAATAATAATAATAACAACAAACAACAACATTACATCAACCGCGATAAATCCTTCAGTGAAAGACATAGAGAAAAGAGCAAAAGTGGAAGAGAGTGTATGACAAGAGAGATGGAAAGATATGGATTGAGAGAAAAAAGAGGGAGAGAGAGAGATAAAAGAGGGAGAGTGAGAGAGATCACTTGGGAAATAGAGAGAGAATGATAGAAATATACAGAGAGAGAAAGAGATAGTGCAAAAGAGGAAAGATGAAAAGGTGTCCAATGACGTCATGACATGAAATAATAAACCATCATTCATGATACTGATACTGACACAAAAAATTAAAAAAAAAAACACACAACGGACAAAGATTTAAGGGACGAAGCGAGGGAGAGAGAGAGAGAGAGAAAATAAGAACAGAAAACAGTTTTATTTTTCATTCGTTTGCTGTTTTAATTCGACCAAAAATACCACAGTCATTTTAATGTTGGCTTTCTTAACTCTGTTGTTGACTTCTATACCGAAAATTGCCATAACAGCATTAGAGATTGAAATGAGTCCGTGCGTATTTCATATGTCTCGCTTATATCATTTACACGCGTATTTTTATCCGTTCTCACTCTTGACTTTGTATAAATATAGAAATGTGTGGTTCTGTAAACGAAAATGTTAAAATCTCTCAACATTATTATGTTGATTTCCTTGTTATATCAACTCTCTTTCTCATTCTTGCTGTAGCAATTGCTCGCCATTCTGTCGATCGCATCAGATTTTCCATCCATTTCGCCTCGTTAATGGTTATATTTATACCGCCGGAGAATGAATACTCGTAATCTCCACTCATTGTGAGCCGATTTTTTTTTTTCTTCTCTTCTCTTCTCTTCTCTTCTCTTCTCTTTTCATCTCTTTTCTTCTCTTCTTTTTTTCATTTAGAATTAGAATAGAGCTATGTGCGTATGCATGTGCCTTTAGTATTTCGATATTTGTAGTCTTCCGTTCTATTTGCATGTATCTCCGGGGACACAAAATTTTATTCTATTCTCTTTTTTTGTTGTTGTTTTATTTGTAAATTTCTCTTTTTTATTTTGTAAACATGATGAAAAATTTGTTTCAACAACCAGAACAAATTGCTTTGAATAATCATAAAACAGATTTAAGAATTCCGAATGAATTTTTATTTCACCACACAGAAAGTGAAAAGAATGAAATGTATTCAAAAGCCGGACATTTTTAAAAATGAGTTAAATATCATATGAAATTAAAATAAAAATCAATTAAGACAAAAAGCGTTTAAATCAACGGCATTTCCATACGATTGATGCGCTCATATAATATTGTATGGAATGTTTCTTTATTCCGTTTATTCTCTCATTCTCTCTTTCTCTCTCTCTCTCTCTATTCCTCTCTATCTCTTTCTTTCTTTCTCTGTATTCTTATTGGCATTGTGTTCACAATTTCTTTATCAAAATTGTTGATAGAGTCTTTGACCGCTGTCTGCTACTGCTTTTATTATGTTATTCGATTCAATTTCAGTTAATTTGTTAAATTATAAACCATTCAATTGGTGTAGTGCATTTGAATGCGCATGAAATATATTTTATCGGCTGATTCACACAACGATTCACATGTATCGAATCATGAAATCGTTTGTTCCTCTCAATTAGACATTTAAAGTGGCAAGAAGAAAAAAAAAAAAAAAAAACTTCTTCACAAGATTTATTATGAAATATGTTGATACATTCATTGGTTTATTATTTCACCGGCATTTCGACCAAATATTCGTTTCTTTTTTTTTTTTTCGCTAAACACACTCACATTAAAACACTTTATTTGCTTTGTCATCAATTCAAATAAGATGACTAAAAGAATAAAACATACACTAACATTCACAATTGCTATATTTGCGTACCTGAAATGGTGAACTAATAAACTATCTTAAAATCAATTTCGACAATTATTAACACGAAACTACACACATACACACAAAAAACAATTGAAACAGGCGTTTGCACGCACCTCGTTTTTGGAATATCGAATACAATTTAGTTGGTGACAATTTTAAGTGTACATTCGTTGCGATGTTGTTTTTTTTTCCTGTTGTTTTTCCTTAAACTTTTACACAGAAACCAACATTCAAAATAAACATGAAGTCATAAATCACACGGGGGCCTCGATGTTAATGTGCCTTACTTTCAGTACAATGTCTATTTTTTTTTTTTTATGTTTTTTTTCAAATTTTTTGATGATTGATACTGTACTGTTCAGTTTTGAACAAAGAAGAGAAAAAAAAAAAGAAATTAAATTCTTTACGCTTAAATGAATGTACACGGATTGTCGATGGTTATGATATCCGTAAAATAATGATTTTTGACTGCTTGATACAAAATTTTGCGTCAATTACTGGAAGCCGCCGCCTTTTAAAGCCGCTCTTGTGATGCAATTATGACCGCTTTGACAAAACAGATAGATAGACGAATCATTTGCACAAGCACAATGACACTCACATTGTCTTTGAATCAATGGTAACCATCTAGTGGTGAGAATTTGAAATAATTTCACAATGGCATCGGCTCATACAATTTTAAACGTCATTCACTCTCATACATTGATACAATTTTCGCATCTGTTCAACTAGTTACATCACATTCTATCGCATGGCAATGACGTATATTGAATATGCGCACAAATGAGACAAAATAATAATTTTTCATCGACACACAAATGTTTTGCTTTTTTTTGACATGTTTTGATCCAATCCACAATCAAATAGCTTCGTTCACACTTGTGATGTTTTAATTGAAACAAATAAATAAACAAACCAAGAAAAATTATCAATATTTGATATGTTTTTTTTTTTTTTTTGAAAACAACAGCGAATATCACCATTTATTTCGAGATGATACAAACAAATCAAATTTAGAAAAAAAAAAAATTCTCAAAATCATGTCAATTGACAAACGATAATAAAATTAAACAAAATTATTCATATGACATTTTTAGCGCAATTTAAATAGAAATTTAAATATTTGCTGAAAAAAAAAAATTGTTTGTTTCATTGTCAGTGCTGTTGTTAACTGAAAAGCAAAAAGAGCACTCAACTTTGATTTGCTCCAATGTTCATGTATTTACAACATACTCACAAACTATAAAATCATAAATTATCGAGTAATAACGTTCGAAAATGAGTTTGGTTATGCTTAACTGATAGGCTTATGAAGCCATACAAATAGTTTTTCTTCCTCATCATTCATACTTTTGTTTCAGTCTGTTGTTTTTTTCTCGCTTTGCTCTAGGTAAACTCATTAGATAATAGATTTTCACAAAATGAAGAAGAAAGAGAGAGTTAGAGAGCGAGTGAAAGTGAGAGAGAGAATGAGAGGGAGAGAGATAATGAGAGGAAGAAAGTGAGAGGGAGAGAGAGAGTGAGAGTGAGAGAGAGAGTGAGAGAGAGAGTGAGAGAGAGAGAGTGAGATAGAGAGCGAGTGAGAGAGAGAATGAGAGAGAGTGAGAGAGAGAGAGTGAGAGAGAGCGAGTGAGAGAGAGAATGAGAGGGAGAGAGTGAGAGACAGAGAGAGAGAGAGAGTAGAGAGAGAGAGAGAGAGATTGAGATAGAAAGAGAAAAAAAGGAAAAGAAAGAAAAACTAATTTTATTTAGTCAGCCGATTCTACATGTGACCATGAAATTCTTAGCACATTCACTTAGTCTGTTTCGCAGTCTCATTGTCATGGTTCCAAAAGTGCTTAGCTTATAATACGTTGTATAGCAAATGTTCAAAGTCTGAATAATTGGGATTTTTTGTTTCTGCTCTTGGTTCTGTGACTAACGATAATAAGCATAAAGCTGTGCGATATCAAGAAATTTTAATCGCATAAAAGGAAATTCAAATCTCCGTAATTAAATAAATTATTTCAAAGTTCCAGAGATAGTACAGGCACCAGTTTTTATGATCAAAATCCAGTCTCGTATATGTTTTTAGTCAATACGGTTGAATGTTGAGAAGAAGTTGCATTAGGTACGATTTGTTTTTTCAAACAAATACTTATATGTACGAATAACAATAACAAAACATTAAAAATGATACTAAGCAAACGTCTCTTCGACAAATTAAAATTTCATTTAAAAAAAAATGCTTGCATCCAGCGTTATGTGAAATAATAATTCGGCAAATGTAAACATTCAATTAGCAAATATAAATATAAATCGATTTCGAACATATCGAAGGATATATCCTCAACGCACGTGTTCATCTGTTTCAATGCGCACGGCTTACGTGGCTACCAAATAAAGGAATACAACACTCGCAACATTTGTAAGTTTATTTGTATTTTATTGCAATAACGTTAATGTATCTGCATATATCTATGTATGAATGTGGAAGCAAATGTCTCGAAATGGTTGCGTTTTTCCTTTTTTTTTTTAATTAACTGTATGCAATGAGAAAATGAAAAACATAATAATTCAAGAATTAAAAATGCAATCAAATTCTATATGCAAACGATGTTAATTGTGTGAGAATTGTGTGAAAAAAAATTTGAGTTTCAAGTAAGAGTAAAAATGCATTTTTCGAACAGACGTTCGTTATTTAAATAAAAAAAAAAAACCTAAAACATCTTGTCGACGTTATGTTTATGTAAAGCAAACCAAAGTGAGATGGCAAATTAAAAAAATGTGACCAAAAATGTGTGAAGAGATGATGAGATGCAGACGCAAGTTGAAGAAAACAAAACCAAAAATAATATATACATATATGTATTGTGGTTTGAGGATGTCACAAATATTGGTTTGCAGTGATGCCAAAAGAATACACATTATACACGCTTTTAAATTAACATAAAAAAACGTTGCAAATGTATATCATCATAACACACAAAGTACAAACACGATGAATGCGCATAAAGAAAATTATATACAAACTGATCGCAAAATGTGCTCAAATCGATTATGAAATCATTCAATTTGCATGCAACGTTGATACATATAAAGTGTGCAACTAGACGCATTCGGCTAACATGCAAATCATACAGACAACTGAGACCATTTTGAACTCGATCATTTTTACGATATCAAACCCTATTATTACCACTGACTGAGAGTTTAGTTTTTTGCTGCAGAGATTTGGCTCTCTCAATGAAATGCTCATTGAGTTGTAAACGGTGTATTTTGTTAATCGGAAAAAGGCAATTTGTAGTAACAAAAATGTTAAACTATTTATCGATAAGATTTGTTCAGAGTATAAAATCAAAATAAAAGGGTTAAGTTTGGATTTCTTTTACTTTCTATGTCAAAGCGATAATTAGTTGGTTTATTGAACGAAAAAAAAAAAATTCCATTTCGTTGCTTTATAGCATTGTAAAACTTGAGATAAACAGTATTAAATGCTCCAAAATTGCTGGTAATATAAAGAAGGAATAATGAAAACAAGAAAAGAAGAAAAAAAGAGAAAAAAAAACCGTAGAAAAAGAAGAAAAAAATCGCTTGCGAAAAAAAAAAAAATAAAAATAAATCCTTCACTTGAAATCACAGAAATTTCATCAAAAAATGCCCTATCTACGGATATTTGATTGCGATAACAATGTGTTAATGAGTTTGATATCGGAAGCACGTGGATACTACAAACAACAAGAAAAAAAAAAAAAATAAATTTACAAACGTCACAAGCTTAGCATTTTATTTTCTATTTACTATTCGACATGCGATATGCGGTGTGCGAGAGTGAAATATGTATTTATGTTACAAATCGTAACCATTTGAAATTGCGTATTAGAAATAGATTGGCATACAAGCACAAAATTGAAAACGCACGTCATTGAATGATTCTCTCAATGATTCTTTCCGTAGATCTCAGTCATTCTTATACGGAGCATCAATACAATTTACTTGTGTTTGTTTGTGTATGTTTTGTTTGAGTCACAAAATAAAAAAAAACGTCACCCAGAGAAAGGGAAGAAAAATAAAAACAAAACAAAGCAAAACCAAACAAAACAAAACAAAAAAAAAAAAACAATGTTACACGCGCATCAACTCGTTTTGGAAATTCACAAAGCGAAAATAAAATGTCTCACTCGAAATCGATTCGGGGAAAAGAGATTACATGATCCGAAGACCTGGCGAAAGATATAAAAAAAAAAAAAAAAAAATAAATAAAAAAAAAATGAGCGAAATGCTGCGCATTTAAATTGATTAAGCCGATTACACATCGGCACAAATTTTCAGAAATCGCGTTCAAATCAATCTATCACCAAATTCTTAAAAGAAAAAGAGAGAGAGAGAGAGTGTGTGTGTGTGTGTCAACACTTAAAATCAATATGTAAACGACAATGATTGATATCACTTTGTATTCATTGAATTGCATCGTAAATGTCTGAAGAGCTGTATGATCGTTGTCAAAAAATGTGACCAGTTTTCAATGTGACCATTTTAATCCAACTCAATATGAATAGTTAAAACAATGAAGAGAATCAAACCAAAAAAGAAAAAAAAAAAAATTGCAAGAATCGTGTGTATTACGCGCAAGCATGTCTCTTCGTCAATAAAACCTTATTTGAACAATGTTGCAAAAGCGACAACGATGACGGCAGCAATAAAATATTGTAAATAGTAAAATTGCCAAGTGCTAAAATGCTCAGTCTCTCGCACATGCCCTTCAGAACATTTGTGTAATTTTTATTTTTTTTTTTACATCAATTGCTCAACGGAACGAGTGAAATAAATTCATTTTATATGTCAATCTAATGTGGCATACCGCATTCATAAATCTCATAATGATCTTTCTTTAAATGCATTTTCATGAGAACTTTATGAGTTTGCCGAGTTTGGTGTTTTTTTCTTTCTTCTTTCTCTTCTTCTTCTTCTTCTTTTCTTCTTCTTTTTCTTCTTCTGTAATGTATTGTTGCAACGTGCATTAAAATGTGGACCAGACAATCACATGTCAGAGAATGCCAGTCGTGTTCACTTTTTTTTTCACTTCTTTCTGCTCTTCTGTTCTGATTCTTTTTCATTTTGTTTCGCTCTCAAGACAATAGAGAGCTTACTACATTTTTATTGTTCCATTGAAAAAAAAAAAAACAGCGAAGGAAAATCTCTTTGCGCACATTTTAATGGGATCGAGTTTTATATACACACGGCATATTTTCGTACAAACAAAAGCATCGCTAGTCAAATGGAGATTGTATTGTCTATACTTCCTATTCGAAGACGGAAACATTTAACATTCACATGATGAAAGAGCAAAAAAAAACAAAAATTATATATATTTCAAATCATGTTTCAAAATCATTTAAAATTCAAAATATGCGTATGTATCGAGTTTCTTTCCCCTCTTAATTTTGGTGTGTGGCAGAGCAAGCCTCTCGTGGCGCACGTTTAATTCAACCGTACATTCTAATTTTATTGCTGATATATAGTATATATTTATAAAAAAGGAATTTTTCTATTTATTTATTTCGCGCGCGCCGTTTGGCTCATATTTGAATGACCTCCAAATCATTGGTTCGTGTTCCAATGGTTTACAGTCATTTTAAGCGAATAAAAAAAAATTCTCCACATGTATGCCTTCAATTTTCTTTGTGGTTCAATAAATAGCTGCTTCGTTCATTTGGCCTGGGCTAATGTATAAATTACACGCGCATTTGTCACATTTGCACGTTAGTAATTGATCAAGCAACCAAGCAAATTATTTGTATGTATATTTCAATCGCATGTGTTTTTATATGATTGTATATATGTAATATTATTTGTAGAATTTTACCAGAAATATCGCGTATAAAATTCACACTATAAAATTTATACATAGATCGACGCGTGTTTATTTCATCACTAGAACATTTTTCAAATTTATTGGATTGCTTCCCATCGTCGTACGATTCTTTTTCCTTCAATTTTTTTTTTTTTTTTTTTTTTTCATTTTTGTGTATAATTAAATTCGGAATTTCTGCACAACACGTAATTTAAAATTATAAGTTTTGCGAAAGAACAAAAAGAAAAAAACAATTAAAAATTCTGAAAAAATGTGTCGAACACAACGATACGCAAACTATTTTATGTCTTCCTAATCAATTTTTATTTCTCATTTGTTTTAGAATAATTTATCGTATGTATTTTTTCCTACCCTGGTAAGCAGTCTATATAGCCCTGTACATTTGTATGTGAGTCTCCCGGTTAAGTGCCATCTAAATGAACAAACATAAATTAGATTCACCAACATTTGATACTGAATCTGAATAAAAATTGATTATGTGTAATTATATAAAAATAATTAAATATTTATGTACAATAAAATATTTTTCATTATTAAATTATCGAAATATAAATATTTTTGAAATAAAAAAATAAAAACACTTCATTGAGAAATTAAAAATACAACTAAAGCAAAACAAACTATTTATATTAAGTCTCCGCATGTTTATTCGATTGGTGTTTGTTGTACATGTATACAACAAACACATACATACATGTATACATGTACAACAAACGCCAATCGAATAAACATGCGGAGACCGCGGAGACTTAATATAAATAGTTTGTTTTGCTTTAGTTGTATTTTTAATTTCTCAATGAAGTGTTTTTATTTTTTTATTTCAAAAATATTTATATTTAGATAATTTAATAATGAAAAATATTTTATTGTACATAAATATTTAATTATTTTTATATAATTCCACATAATCAATTTTTATTCAGATTCAGTATCAAATGTTGGTGAATCTAATTTATGTTTGTTCATTTAGATGGCATTCGGGAACGTGTTTGAATTTTTTTTCTCACTGCATAGCTCCCTAGATTTTTTCTTCTTGATTTGATTCTGAACGATTTTTCCCATTTAATAAATGATAGAAACAGAAGCGAATGATATTATATTTGAATATTCAATTCCCAATTCTCAATTCTCAATTATTATGAATCACAAACGGGTTCCAAATTGGATTGATTCTGACTAAAAGATCAATAAATATGAATGTTTTCTTTTTTTCTCGACAATAATGAACACACGAGAGAAATGTCAAATATTTGACTTTGGCCCGAGTTTGAAACATGTGCCAAAGGTTTATTTAGAATAAAATGAAACATTTTATCAGTTCATTTCTTCGATGAGGCTTTTTTTTTTGTCCCCTCAATTTTATCATTGGCTCATTCATACCAACATCTTTAGATAAATCGAAAATGTGTACATAAGCGGAAATCGAACGGGAGGGCAAACATACACAGAGAGAGCTACTCCAATACGATTTTATGGAATGTACGAGATAGCATGATCTGTATAATAAGGCAATGAATATACAAAAAAAAAAATCACTTGTTGATAACCGTAGGCCCGGCTCTAAAGACAATCTCTTTAGCTTTCTTATTGATAATAGGCTATTATGAATAGCACACGAATACGTGTGCGTATTGAAAAAATGCCAGATTGTTATCAAGAATGTTGAAAAGAAAAATGAAAAAAAAAAAAATCATCATCGTCGTCTAGGTGAAAACGCTTCATGCACACGCACACACACGCTTACACACACATACCTAATCATATTTTTAAATTGATTGCCATTTTCCAAGAAATATACAAACGAAAAGATTTTTGTTCTTATGGTAAAGAGATTCCTTTTTTTTCTCGTTAACATTGCTTTTGACAGCAAAGAAAGGGCGGTTGAGAAAACGAATAAAAAAAAACAAATTCTTTCTCACTGTTTTTTCAATGCGAAAAAAAAACCACTCCTTTGTTCACGCGTCATATACAATGAGCAAGGAATACAAAAATTAAGTTGTTTCGAGTACGCGAATTGAACATTTAAAGTACATCCGCTTCGATTCGATCTGTTCCATAGAAAGATAATCGACTACGGATATTATTTGTCCCCTTGAATAATACGCTATTTTAACAATTAAATAATAAGCTCAAAGAACATTTTAACAGAAACACACACACACACAACATATCTATTGAGTAGATCGAGAGGAGAGTATGTAAAAAAAATTCAAAATAATTTTGAAAAAGGAGAGAATGGAAAACATCAATTAGGATATACTAAAGAGGAGAGCACGTTCACTTAAATACTAAATACAATGCAAAATCGTAAAATCCGTACTCTCTTTTAACCATTTTTAGTGTTACAATTACTTACTCTCCTTTTTTGCTATAAAGTCGGATGAACATACTCTCCTCTCGATCTACTCAATAGATATATGGCTGTGAGATTATTGGGCTATTTATATTCGATAAAAGAATTGAAAAAATTCAAATTGAACTACGGTGCCAGTTTATTGGTGTCATTTTTTATTATTGTTAGAATTAAACATGGTTCTGGATGATTCAAAGCAATTGCAAATTAAATATATACAAAAAACACAATTCAATTTGTAGATAAGTTGATCGAAGTGATTACGTCACCATATTAAGTAAAATATATATATATCGCTTTTCAATAATTTATATTTATTCCAAACATGAATATCAAAAGTATCCGTACATGAATGATCATTGTTCATTTAGTTTCCATTTATGAATTTACATCGTTTACCTAATTGCAATTGTATTTCATAAATCATCGATGATTATAATTTATATATGCCACAATGAAACGGAATTGTACAGTCCAAGTGTACAATTATTAGTTGCTTTAGCCTAATCATTGTGCTATGGGTTGGTTGGTATATTTGAAGGTTTAGGAGCCTTTACCTCTATGTATGTGTTTATATTTGAATGTGTTTGTGCGTGCGAGTATCACGAATGTGTTACGAATATTGATAACATTTGAATGAGAAGCTAATAGCTTTCGAATTGAAGAAGCAAAAATAAAAAAAACATGTGATAAGGACAATTTGTGTGACCGAATAAATGATGATACAGTAATATAGATAGAGAAATGTAAAAAACGAATTTACGTATTGGTGACAAATGGTATTTTTTTTTTTTTTTTGCTTGTTCAATACATGGTATGCTCGATGCTTTTGGACTGAATAAAATAGATATACATAGACACACACACACACACATACGGAGAGACATCAATCAGCCTTCATCATATTACTTAATTCGCATAAATGTAACCAAGAGAAAATCATTCATTTTGGAATCGAATATATAAGTGAAGACCCCATCAAATCCATACCAATCAAATCGCAATTGAAACGAATCAAATCGACTCAACATTATTATTCAATTACATGCGCGCAATTGATGTTAAATACAAAACTTACGCCATACACATACACACACACTCACGCACACACATTTTTACACACAAAGTTTTTGGTGCGACGCAATTCACTCTATAAGCTTCATTTATAATAAATTAACTTTGAACATAAGTTAACAGTTCGATCATCACACTACTACACCGTTGTATGGAACGCGACCTCCGCCAATCAACGTACACGTTGTGTGTTATCGTATGAACATTCGCGTTTGCCATAGAATGTTCGATAGTGGCACTAATGCCGTCAATTGATAATTTTCCATCATACATAGATAGACATATACGCATACGCATTTTTGCCAATTTGTGTTATATACATTTCTTTTTATATATATATAGATATTCAAGAATATCATTACCATACCATTAGACTTTGACGACCGCTATACCTCTATGGCTTGTGTTTTTTTTTTTTTTTTTTTTTAATTTTCCCCTTCAATCGTTGTATTACGTCGCGTTTGAAAGCATCAGGAGTATTTGCAGATGATAAAATAGAAAATACAAGTCTGGCGGGTAATTAAAGCAACACGGGGGCCATTTGTTTCAATGCTATTGACTGTTCTTATTTGAAAAAATGCACTTGCTTCTCGCATTACATCGTAATAAAGCTTAAAATTATTATCACATCGCTAAACACACATACTACATTGAACAATTTTGTCAATATTTAATATGAGACATGGTACAGCGAGACGCGTATATATATAAAGCGACGAAAAGCATGTGTGAGAAACAGAGAAAGAACGATTGAGATAGAGAAGGAGAGACCCAGACACGGTGAGAGAGCGACAGAAAGAGAGATAGAGATAGAGAGAGAGAGAAAGAGAAAAAGAGAGAGAGAGAGAGAGAAAGAGAAAAAGAGAGAGAGAGACAGAGACCAAGAGACCACAAATGAACGAGTGATAAAGTGAATACATCTATCGAATCGTATTGCTATGAATCCAACCATTTGATCGTACTTGGTCAATTGTACGTCACAGATTGGCTTCAAGTGTTTGTGTATCAAATCGTTCTCTCCGTCTATCCAGTGGTTTTTATCATTGTGTCTCTTCACTTTATCGCTTTAAAAGTATTGTGCTCGTGTTGTCTGTTTGAAAGCATGTTGTTGCACGAGAGTGTCTCTTGCACAAATATATATATATAAATATATAAGCAATCTTTATATATATTAAAATTCATGTATCGTATCGTCGTGTATGCTTGTGTATCGGTGAATGTGAATGAAATGAGCTTATTTGTTTGCATAACGCAGTACGTAAGACGATTTCAATATTTGTACGATGTGGAAACGATGGAACCGAAACGGCAAAGCGAAACCAGCAAACATTTTTGCTATACCAAACTGTATGAAAATGTATTTGGTTTAGTTAGTTCTACGTCTACATCCGGCTTGTAAGCACACTGCGCGTAAAATACTCTGCGATACAAAAACGAAACAACCGTATCAGAAAAATAAAATAAAAGAGAAACAAACGTAAAGTTAAAAAAGCAACGAAAAACTGTATACATTTGATATATATATATATATAAATCGGCACTCTGGTTATTTACACACATACTGATAGTAGTGTATTTTTGTAATGTCGCCACGAGGTCGTAGCGCGAAATTTCTTTAAATAATAATCGTTTATATCAATTCGTTGTGTTTTTGTATCTCTTGCTTGTGTTTTCTTTTTTCTTTTGGGTTTGCTGCTGTCACTTTTGAAATTTGAATAATTTTAATTTTCATTCGAGTGATTTCTCTATCAATCTTCCAACGCCATTCTTTCGATTTCATGAGTTTTTTTCTTTTAATTAGTGAAAAAAAGGTTTGTTTCCTTTGAAAACTATCAATTGAACGTGATTAAGTTTGGTTTTGTGTTTTGACCAAAAAAAAAAAAGAAGAAAAATCAGTGTGTGCTAAAAAGCGCGATTTTTTTTCTTTTGGTGATTGTGTCAATTAAACGAAAGAAAAAAAAAAAGTAAAGAATTTGTTTCGTTAGTAAAAAAAACATTAGAATTTTCGAAGTTCAATCAAATCGAAACAGTGACATAATTGACAGTCAAGAAATGGACTAAAAGAAAACCAAAAAGAAGGGAAAAAGATAGAATGAGAAAGAGAATCGTGAAAAATTTCCATCGACGACATCAGCGATACAACTGAAGCAGTGAAAAAGAAGAAGTAAAAATTGTATATATTTGAAACAGATTATATGATTGTAAACGTTTAAGAAAGAGGTACAGCGATAATAGATATTTAAAAACGTAAAAAAAAAAAAAAATATTTAAAAAGAAAAAAAAAA
This sequence comes from Resseliella maxima, assembly GCA_029041755.1. Taxonomy (NCBI): domain Eukaryota; kingdom Metazoa; phylum Arthropoda; class Insecta; order Diptera; family Cecidomyiidae; genus Resseliella; species Resseliella maxima. The sequence continues at coordinate 902,440 of JAQOWM010000975.1, forward strand.
GATTTTTTTTCTATATTCACTTCCTACAAAAAAAAAAAAATTTATTTCAAAACGATATAGATTGTGTATTTTGTGTGTAGCAGCAGCCAGTTTGACCAAGACACATTGAAATCCAGCTAAAGAAATATAATATAAATAATAACAATAATAATAACAGAAATACAACAACAAAACGCTGTTGAGAAGAGAGAGAGCGAGAGAGAGAGAAAAAAATAACTCGAAATATCTTCGCGTGTGTTGTGAATTTTTATTAAATAAAAACGACGTAGCAGAAAATACACGAGTCAAGCATACGCGGCACCGGAGAGAAGAGCGTTAAGCAATGCGATTGTGAACGAACGTCAAAAAAAAAAAAAAAAAAAAAACTAGAGGCGACAAAAGAATGAAGTAAAGTGAGAGAAGCAGAGAGGAGAGTGAAAGAAGAGTATAGAAGTAAAAAAAAAAACGTAAGCAAACGATACACGCCATTCTGAAATACATTTATATATATATATATTGCTTGGATGGAGCATTTAGTGTATTAAACTGAGTAAAGATGACAAAAATATAGACGTTGGCCTCCGTTGCTTTCCGATGTGCTATCGTAAGCGTGTTCAAACACTCTATCTCCTTCATTCATTCGCTTATTTACTTTACATTGACCCCCCCGTTCCCTCTCTCTCTCACACTCGCTCATTCACCATTTATCATCTTCTGTGTGAGTATTTCTTGGTCTTACTCTTGCTCTCGCTCACACTGCCAATTGAAAAATCGCTCACTCAAATATCTCTTTATACATACACGAGCGCACGGTCATGTTATGCTTTCTACAAAATCGTTTATGTATGATCTAATATGAATGCGAACAAGAGAGCAAACTATTAAGAACTGAAAAGGAGCAAAAAAGAAACGTCACGATAAACCAAGGCGAGCAAAGAAAAGAAGAAGAAGAAAAAAAATACGTTTCATGTGTTCACGAGCATGCTTGTGTTTCGTTTGTTGTTATTATTATTGTTGCATACGATTGAAAATTTGCATTTGTGCGAGAAAAAGAAACTCGCGCCCTGAGCTTGTGTGTATGTTTCCATTGCAAAAAAAAAAAAAAACCAAAACAAAACACAAAAATATTATTGTTTGTGTTCGATTCACAATCAAACTTCTACTGCATTCCAAGTGAATTTGATGCGATATCAAAATCAAAGTCGAAGTCAAGAGTCTAACCATTTTTCGGCTTCTTTTAGATGACACATTTTTCATTCGAATTTCTAATTTGTTTCATTTATGTTTTCTTTTTTATACATTTTTTTACATCGTGTGAAATGAGTGGAAAAAAAATTCCAATGCACAGTTCGGGGCGTTGAACAAATGATATTGTTGTAATTTGAAAATTTTACAATTTAAATTATGCTTTGCCAAACAATAGTTCTATTGCAAAAATCTTTATTGGTTTAAAAATTGCACGTCATTGTAGACACACGCTTTATTTTATCAAACACTATTGGAACGAAAGAAAATACAAAAAGCGAATCATCATCGTCAAGTTTATGAACTTGCATGCGTGCGCGGTTTCAATTGTAAATTCATTTCACACTCATCAATATTTAGACGATTTTAATTTATGTAAAATAGATGCGGTGCCGTTTAGTTAGCGCACGCTGATTCACAAAATCAATGCATGTGATTTGTCTGTTGTTCGACTAACATATAATAATGATCATGGTGCTGGTATATTAAATGAATTTGATGCCAGCTCAAGCGAGAATGCAAACCATAGTGCTGAGCAATAGAGGAATAAAAAGGGAAAAGAGATGAAGGGTGAAAGTGAGACAGAGAAGAGAAGGAATGATTATGACAGAAAGAGTAAGAGAAGCAAAAAAAAGAAAAAAAAAAAAAAAACTGATCACGAAACAATGCAATGAAAAGAAAAAAAAAAACACCATAAATTGAAGAGCCAAGCATTTGCTACTGAATTTTCGATTCGTTAAGCGTTTGAATATAAACTGAGGCTATCATTCATTTGATTATACGTTTGCATTTGCTCATTTTCGACCATTTCGTGTTTTGATAACCAGTGATCAGTTGAAAATAATTCTACCAATATTCAACTCAATTCAACATATGTGCATTTAGTTTTGCGAATGGCAAATGGCAAATGAAACTGAATCATCTATGCTGCGAAGAGGCAGACATAGAGAATGAAAGAAGGAAAAAGCAATGCAAATGGAATACGCTAACATGATAAAAATAATAATGTAGCGGTCACTGGCTGGATGGCTGTCTGAATCAACCACAACCATTGATGATGTGTTATTAAGTTAAAAAAAAAAAAAAAATCATTATTCATTACGTATTTTGATCAATTCAAGCAAATTATCCGTTTATATTTCTTGTTTCTACTGTCCTCTTTCATCGAGTTGTCATTTTACACTCGATGATTTTCTGCGCGTGGAGTGTGCGATCAAATACAACAACAATTGTACGTCACTTTATTAATGCATCAACTTGAACCACAAATCATTTTTGTTAAATTGATCATTTACGAAGCAAAATCATTAAGTCACATTTAATTGCCAAAAAAAAAAGAAAAACAACAACAACAACAACAATATCGTTGTACAAATTGTAGTAAATCGAATTTCAAAGCTTTTTTTTTTGAAACAATTGGCACGGATTCCAAGTGCGTAAAGAAACGAGATATTGTTTTCTTAAAAGTTCATTCGACTGCATGAACACACGAGACAAAAATGTTGTTTAGAAAAATCTCGTGAAAATCACGCCACTCTCAAAGTCATTCATTCGAACCAAAAATGAATTCGGTACTGAAATGTACAAAAGAAAAAGAATTATCGAAGGAAAAGCAATGCAATTTTTTTAAAAATAAATGATAAGAAACACACTAAAGAAGCCCAATTGTTTTTGAAGTAAACATACCCATACCGATGTGAACAAAATAAGAATGTGTAACAAATGATCATTACACATAATGATAACATTGGATGAATTGATTCCGCATGCAAACTAATTATCTCATCAAATGCTTGATTTTTTTTTTTGGTAGAAAATTCCATGAATCAATCGAAATTCTAGTGCAAGATGAATGACGCTCAAACAATGTGCATTTTTACCCACGAACGCCCTGAAGAATTTCTTTCGAATCAATGGGAGAAAACAAAAAAAAAAAAAAAAAAAAAAATCCAAACAAAACTCAAACATTTCGCATGCAAGTGTATCGCACATGAACACGTGAATGAACCATTTTAAAGTTTCTCGTAATTCATATTTGGCCTCGACGAATCATGACGAGTAAAAAAAAAAATTATAAAATCATCAGCACTCATTACAAATTGACAAAAATGTATTTCTATTTAAAACGGAATCATAAATGGAAACTAGTCGTATAAAAATATCAAAAAAAGACATTAAATGAGTTATCATTGCAATTTAAATGTTGATTGGATCTTTTGAATTGGAAACAAATCTGAATGCCTATAATTATTTGTTCATTTAATTGTATAAAATTGCCTGAATTTTTGTACAAAAATATGTTGTGTCCACGTGCGGACGATTCACAAAAAAAAGTGAATTTAATTTAATGAATCAAAATAAACAATGGCATAGTTTAGTTCCAATACGTCATCGTTAAGCAATTGAATAGACTGAAACTCACACATCGTCACATTATAGCAAATTATTATCTCTATCAGTCTCGTTCTCTCTCTCCCACTCTCTTTCCGCCTTTTTTTTTTCTTCCTCTTTAATATTCACATGGCAATTCCGCCATAACATTCTTTTGTCGTGTATATACGATATAAGTCAAGGTCAAAAGGCAATCCGATATACTATATAAATGATCGTTATATGATTATACACATTATATATTACTAACTTATCGTTTTTGGATTCTCCATTCTTTTTTTTTTTCTTTCTTTTTTTTTTCATTTCCTAAGTATTTTTCCATGTCCTTTCATTGAACCATACCGTTTATTATAATTACATATTGAATGATGCCACAATTGATCGGTTCTCTTCATATTTTATCGCATTCATTCTCATCAAAATGTTATAATGAATTAAATCGTATACGATTTTCATTTAAGATATCGTTCAATTACGATCTTTTTATAAATTGAAAACTAACATCAATTCTCTATTTATTTTATTTGCAATAATTCATTCGAAATTCTATTGTTCGAATGTGGAGAAAAAAAAAAGAATGTAAATTAAGTAATTCTGAACTATGACATGAACAAATAATTTCAATTGAGCTCATATAATTGTAATTACTTAAAGAACGTTTCTTTATTTTACTTTGACATTCAATTGAAATTATTCATCATATAGTGAATTTTACACCTGAATTGTGTCGCAACTGAAATTCGGAATATTAAAATAAATAAACGGGAAAAAGGAAAAAAAAAAAATGCCAAAAATTGTTTCAAATTTTTATGAATTCATTTGACGTCGTATCATTTGTATTGTTAATTTTGGTATAAAATAAATATTTCATTTGACCTTAGTGCGTTAAACATTCTTTTTTTACTTGATGTCGACTTTGTTCCGTTCCTCTTTGGCCTCAACGCTTTAGTCATATTTTCGAATAATTTTTAGTTATCATGTAAACATGATTGCAGCAGTACTCTCTGACTCTCTCTCTCTCTGATCATTTGAATCATTCTGGAATAATACGTTGACGTAAGCTTTTTTTATCATCAATTTAAAATTCAGTTCGAATATTGAAAAGTTTAAAATTGCCTCAATTACAATGTGCAATTTCCATTAAAATGGCAAATTCAGTTTTCCACAAAACAGCAATTTCATTTTTCGGGTTGATACTAATTTAAAAAGAACAAAAAAAAAAAAAAAAAAAAAAACAGTACACATCAGTCATTATCACCATTTCCAGTCGAATATCGTCATTTTCAACGGTGTAAAGAATTTTTTCCATGAGCAAATTAGAATTTTTGAAGCGTGGTAAATTGTTGTGAGCGAACAATTTAAAAAAATTTTGTGAGTTGCACGGTTAAAAAAAAATGCATTAAATTCCTAAACCCATTTTTGTATTCTTCTGATTCACACCTGAGAAACGAATACAATATAATTCCGCAAATTTATCTCATATGAATTGTATCTCAAAGTGTGTCTGGTATTGTAAACCGCAAAATTACTTTCATCTGAATCTAGCGAACATTTAACCATAATTAAAGTCGACCAAATCCATTGCAAAGTCCAATTTAAAGACGCAATAAGTAAAACACTTAAGAAGAAGAATTAACAGTCGCATTGGCGACTGTGTCAAGTAACACAATTCCACGTTTTTTTTTTTTTCATTAACAAATTTTGGTTTTTTTTTTCGTTTGTTTCTTCTGTGTTCATCCCATTACAAGCGTCATACATGCTTTTTTTTTTTTCTTTCGCGTTTTGTGTTGGAGAATTTATGGATGTACGGATAATAATCAACCGAATTTAATGTTAATGTGACCGTGAAATGATGTGTGATCGTTTTTATACGCTGAGATTTGAATAGTGAGAGAGAGAGAGAGAGAGAGAGAGAGAGAGAGAGAGAGAGAGAGAGAGAGAGAGAGAGTGAACGAGAGAGAACGAGAGAGAACGAGTGAGAACGAGAGAGAACGAGTGAGAACGAGAGAGATCGAGTGAGAACGAGAGAGAACGGAAGAGAGAGAGAGAGAGAGAGAGAACGAGAGAGAACGAGAGAGAGAGAAAGAGAGAGAAAGAGAGAGAAAGAGAGAGAAAGAGAGAGAAAGAGAGAGAGAGAGAACGAGAGAGAAAAAGAGAGAAAGGGAGAGAAGAAAAAAAAATCGTTCATCATAACTCAATCTGCGTTCGTCGACGTGATGGCATTTCATTTCATTTTATTCCAATACGCAATCCAATGACAACAATGATAGGAGTATTCTGTGCTAACGTTGAATCATTCTATTTTTAACTATCATTACGTCGATATGTCGATGCCAAAAATAAAACCAAAATAAAAATACAATTTCGTTAACATTGTATACCTATAAAAAAAAAAAAAATCGACCAAATGACCATTCACGCGCTCGGTTTTTTTTTTCACCCAGTCCAGATATCACAATCGATTGATTGAACAAGAGATTACCTCGTTAGCTTTATACTGATTATAATGAACATCTAGATCCGTTTTTAGAACATTAACCATAAAATATCTAGAATACGATCGCCTTTCAGCTCATTAAATTTAATTGATTGACGTCTAATAAAATCGAAAGAAGAAGCAACCAATGACTGAATAGATTAATATAAAATTTAAATCGCTGAAAATCGAATAAAATTTTCATATTGGTTTGAAGGTCAACAAAAAAAAAAACAGAAGAAAACGAATAAAAATATGAAGAATTTTACACGCACATTTTAAGATGTGCTGACGCGATTAATATTGTGAAAGAGAAAGGCTACTTTTCAATGTATGTCACTAGATCGATAGTGGGCAATTTTATGTGGCAATTTTTTAACCAGTTCATTTTTTATTCGCATTAAACACAATTTTTTTCTTCTGGTGTCATATGCTAAACGCATTCTGTACAGCAAGCGCGACAGAAAAAAGCGGAAAATTCCGTAAAAGCAAAACTAGTAAAACAACAGCGAAAAAACAAAATGTGGCCGCTGATTGTATGTACCTTAGTCACAAAATTGTGAAACAGCCACTACTATGATGAACGAAACGACAAAAAAAAAAAAAGACATATCGAATCGGCGCATGGGCTTGAAACGCTTATAATGTATTAGATATTTTATTAGGGCCCATTTTTTTTTTTTTTTTTTTTTTTTTAACATGTGAATTGCCTGCGGTGTGGCTCACATGTTAGAATGTAATCACATTAATGAAATACACACTTGCTGCGAATGCCACTGGTAATAAATTACTTGTTAAAGTTGCGGCCATGCTTTGGTCAAATTTGTCTGACCGATGATTTCATTTGCACGCTCACACGATATTACGCCAAGGTAAAAAGAAAAAATCATTATGGTACTGCTTTTTGTCTTTGATCAAAAATTGAGCGACTGAAAGAGCGAGTAAATGGAAAGGCGAACAAGATAGTCATAGATTGAGCGGGTGAGAGCGTGAAAGAGTATGCCAGCGAGAGATTGAATTGGCAACGTGAGCAAATGTTGGGTTTTCGTTTTTTTTTTCGGTCTCTCATGTGGTAATTATTTAAATGTGTTGGAAAATAATTGAGCAACGAATTTATCAAATGAAATGGTAACTCGTTATAACTTTTTTTTTTAAATGAAAAAAAATACGCACGCGGAAGAAAAATCAATTGATTTTTTGCAGAGCAAATATGTCCGAATTAATTTGACCTTTTCGGAACTGAACACAGAGAAATGGAAAAAAAAAACGTTTGTCTAGACTATCAGGAGGCCATTGTTGAATATTAGGATAAAAAAAAACTTTAAACGATCGTTGCGCTAAAATGAAAATAAAAATCACGCTAAAATCATGAATATTCATTCGGAGATGAAGATAATAATATCCAAATTGCACGAAAATTAATACAAAACATGAAAAAAAAAAAAAAAAAATCCGATCAACCTTGATTCTATTGATTAATTTCTTTTTGTTCGTGTACATGCAATGCTCGAAATGGAGGAATTTCGTTCATTCATTTATGTTCGAGCAAAAGGTCAATTTAGATTCGAAATTTAGAGAAATAAAAATGCTCAAAATATAAAATGGAAATCATTATGAAAATGTGAGTGAGATTCAGTCAAATTAAATCAGCCAAGATATCTGACTTGAGTTGATTGAACAATTTGAAAAACCAGAATGATTTTTTATTGAATCATTTTCCCTTATTATCAGTTTAAAAATAGCCAACATTTGTTGATATTCGACAGTGTTTTTGATTCGAGCAAATTACGCACAACATGCCATGCGATTCACACTTTTTTTTTTCGCTCTCTGACATGACTTCAATTCAATTTTGACGATAATTGAACGATATTTTACACAGTTGCCAATTTTTTTTTTGCGTCAATGTATTTTTGATTGTTTGTTTACTTCACAATTATATAGATGTGTGAGAAAGTGAGTGCACATCAAATACACAATCTGTGTGTCATATACAATCAACGGAGAATTTTGTGATTTTGTTTACATTGATTGTTCGCACGCGCACAGTTTATCGACACAAAACCAAGCTGATCAATATTGGCATTTCATGATGATCAAACTAATGTCTATTTACATATAAAATAAAATGTGTTAAGAATCTATCGATCGGTATTTTGCCGCACAGCATCTATTTATAATATTTTAAATATTAAAAAATGTGACAATTCTAAAAATCATTTGAATATTGATCATAGTAATTCTATCGAATTTGTGATTGCTATCATTCGATGATATTAAATGGCATTTTAATGAATACTAATTTTTAACATTTTCCAAATTGTACTTTTACATATAATTTGTAATACAATTGCGACAAAATCATTTTATGTACAATTGAATTTACAATATTTCGTTTGACGCACATCGCATTGTACATATACAGTAAAATCCGATAGCCTTGTTTCCATTTATATTCCGATAAATGCGAATGAATTCCAAGAAACAATGCAATTAATATTGATACATGTGACATGCCCCCGGGGGCCGAATTGTAGTAAAATATTAACATCATTTAAATATATTATCAATTGTGAAATTATTATGTTTGAAATGTACGCAAAATGCGCGAAATGATGAGATTTTTTCTTTTCCTCGATTGTAAATTAGGCCAAACGTTATCAGGCTGTATATGTGATGCCAATAAGATTGTTGAAAATGAGTTGCGCTATATATATATATGTGTCATTTCAATAAAATTAAATTTATTGATGTAATTAAAACGATCTTATTAGACTTTTCAGCGATTAAAAAAACAAAACAAAAAAAATCAGCGCCCAAATTCAAGCCTAAAATTTTCAAGTACTGGACACTATCATTGTTCTAAAAAGATAATGTATGGGGCTTTTTTTCCAAAAACTTTCCTCTCGATAATGATGATGAATAGGTCTGTCACTCAACACTTTGTTCAATATATAGTTGAAGGAGAACATTGAATAAATAATGTGTTTCATGTCTTATCAAATATTACTTCGGAAGGGGTCAATTGATAATCATAAAAAAAAGAAAAAAAATGAACAATTGAAAAAAAAAAAAATCATATCAACTATAATCATTTTTATATATAATGTGAATGTAAATGTGAAACCCATTTTTTTCTCTCAGTTTTTAAGTAAATTGGAATTGAGCGGAGGGCGGCTATGATTTGATAACATTTTTTTTTTTTTTTTCAATTTAATAAAAATCGTTCTTTACACGAACTGATCACTAATCTAATACTGGATTCTCCGTCAAATTGTCTCGAAAAATAAAAGCAAAGATAATGATTAAATTACAAAACGAACCAGCTAATGTTGCATTCAATTATGAATTCTGTGTGCAATATTATTTGATTTGGAAATATTGTTTGCGAGAGAGAAGAGGAGGAGAGAGAGAGAGGAAGAGAGAGAGAGAAAGAGAGAGAGAGAGAAAGAGAGAGAGAGAAAGAGAAGGAGAGAGAAAGAGAAGGAGAGATAGAGAGAGAGAGAGGGAAAGAGGAAGAGAGATAGAGAGAGAGTGAGAAAAAATTGCAAAAGAAGAAGTAAAGACCAAAACAAAGAGTGAAAAAGAAAAGGAGTGTGACAGAGAAAGAGACAAAAGCAAAGAATGAACGAGAAAATAAGTGTGAGCTAGTAATATAAAATTGAGACGCATAAATATATCGATGCAATCCTGACCAATGTTATTGAAAGTTCCTTGGTGCATTCACACGCTCAAAAGCGCTTAAATTCAATTTATTATTCATCCTCACTCTAAATTTATATTTATATCCGTTATGTCTGCGAGCTCATCAACAAAGTAAACAATCAAACAAGAATTGTAAACAGAAAAAAAACCAACCGTTTTCGCTTTTAATAAATGCATATTTCAATTCTTCTCACAGGACCTTTCATCTTGTTTTTTTTTTTTTTTTGTTTTTTTGTTTTTTTGTTTTTTTTTCATTATTGCGAATGATTTTGATATTTCCATACATGTCAATTGTAATTAAACGAATTATTTACGCTGGATTAATTAATTAAAAAAAAAAAAAAAAAACAAAAATGCCATCTGAAAATTTAATTAAAGAAAAGAAAAAACGCCAGAATTATCTAAATATTGTTAAAATTTCTGTTTTTTTCTTCCTTTTATTTTACAGAAGCAGAGAAGAAGAAGAAAAAGAAGAAGAAAGAAAAAAATTACCTCACAGACAAAAGTGGTAGTAAAATCGATGCCTTATAATTCTTTTATGAATAAACAGGAGAAGAACAACCTTAATTTAAAACATTGGAACCAAGTTGAAAGACTCATACATACATAGATTTTTTTTTTTATATATAGAATTTAAGTGAAACAAGTGCAACAAATTCGATCATTTTTATTGTGTAAAAACAACTAAACAAATCAAAAACATACATATTCGAATTTATTTGTTACAAAAAAGAGAAACAAAAATTATATTCAAAAAGGAAATAACAATTAGTAAAAATGGATTCATTTAACACGACATGGCCGTCGTCTGAAGGCATTGAATCAATATCAAATGATGCTATTCAAATGGATTTGGTAGCAGATTTACAAGAATCATTTGAACCGCTCCAAAGAGCACGGTAAGTTAAATTAAAATTAAAACCTAAACACTTGTGTAGTAAAAGTCATTTTAATTACAATTAAAAAAAAAAAAACAATAATTTCGTTTATCTAATACAGTTCAAACACATGGCCTTTACCTCGACCAGAAAACTTTATCGATCCCGATGAGTCTGAGAGTAATAAATGCAGTAATCAGCAGCTATCACCAAGTATGTACAAGCACTTGAAATAACAATTTGTTATTTGGAATTTTATTTCATCAAAATCGATAAGATCAAAAAGCAATATTTTTTTCATGAACGAAAAAAAAAAAAAAAAAAAAAAAAAAAAATAAAAATGTATATATATATATAAATTATATATATATAATCAATTTTGTGTTTGAATGTGCAAAATTATCATCAAATACCGTTTTCATTTTGTATTTGTGCGAGAAAATTAAATTTGTACATTTGATTAGTTTGATCGGTTTTCACGTCATTGTTTCTACGACTGCGTAATAACATACGAATTTCATGATCAACTGGAAAACATATATTACTCATATCAAGAGCAATATGCATGACGTTGAACGAATTGAACGCAATTTAATTATTCTTATCTTAATCGAATGTTGATGTGATTTGTTTTTAATTTCTTATGCGTATATACGTGTTGATGTGTGTGTGTGTGTGTGTATTTGACTTTTTATTTTATTGTCTATTCCACATAGATGATTCGCAGCAAGTGACATTACCAAATTTAGCGGCGCAGAAGAAGAATTCATCACGTCGAAATGCGTGGGGTAATTTATCCTATGCTGATCTAATAACGCAGGCAATTACATCGGCCGTTGATAACAGATTAACATTAAGTCAAATTTATGAGTGGATGGTGCAAAATGTTCCTTATTTCAAAGATAAAGGCGATTCAAACAGCAGCGCCGGATGGAAGGTAAGTGGTGGATTTAAATCTCTCAATCTAAATCAAATTTACATTTTCATTTAATGTTAAATGTTGAGTTTCAAATTAACCATCGTGTAATGTAAACACTTTTATGGGTTTTATTATAACCATTTAAAATTCAATTGAAACAAATCTATCGAATTATATATAAAAAAAAAAATGGTTTTCGATTTTTATTTACAATGTATTTAACTTAGAATTCAACAAGGTATTCAATTTTGACAACGCAAAAATTGTGCGTCGTCTTGACGATATACACACAGAAAGAGAGAAAGAGAGAGAGAGAGAGAGAGAGAGAGAGAGAGAGAGAGAGAGAGAGAGAGAGAAAGGGAGAGAGAGAGAGAGAGAGAGAGAGAAAGAGAGAGAGAGAGAGAGAGATGTGTCAATTTTCCTTTTACATTTTCTATAAATGAGAGAATGATGTGAGGTTTCTTCTTACACACAAAAACATAAAACGCAGCCAATCATATTATATTTCATATTTTACATTAGCAATCACATTGTTCTGAATGTACTTTGTATATGTGAACTTTGTATGTGAATTGTATTTATCAAAAGATGAAGAAGCATTCATCACATTCTATGGATGATTTTGTGTTCATTCTATACATATATTGCTATGGAAAATGAATCGTTCATTTGATGTGATGTGATGTGATGTGAGATGGAATTTTGCGCAATCAATTCAAGTGTATTTCATATTCCAGGAAATAATGTCACGAGGCCATAATCAGATGATGCTTATTCTCATATTATTAAATAACCTTCTATTTCTGAAACAGCACACAATACACGGTATCACTGACCCCTTGCTTTTTCTGCTAAATTGCGAACTCGAATCACACACGTATTAATAACATTACCAAGTGTATAACTGTAATTAACACTTTTATTTTCGTTATGAAATCGGGGAATTTTCTCTCATTCTCTCTCTCTCTCTCGCTCTCTATCTCTTTCTCGCTTTTTTTCTCTCTCTCTCTCCTTCGTCTCTCGATCGATTCTCTATCTTTGTTTCTCTCAAAAATGATATACGCGCTGATATGGTGTAAATAACTAAAAATTAAACGTATTTAGCTTGAAATGTGTTTCTTTTGTTTGAATCATACTAACTATCTTGTGAACTTCGGCGTTTCCTTGAGGAAAAAAAAAATTGATAACCATATTCAGAGAAATAAGACATAATCCGAAACCTTTTTTTTTTTTAAAAAAAAAAATGTATCAAAAAGGCTACGGACTCATGTGAAAAACCAGTTAACTTACATTTAAAATATCTATTCCTGGAATATATTGATTCCAATATGGATTATCTAGGGTAAACAGTTTATAATAGGCATGATGTTTTTTTTTTCTTTTGAAATGAAATTATTCATAATCAAAAGAAAAACTCATAATCATGTGAATTAAACTCATGATTTGACTATTTCTTGAATTTTGTTTGATTTATCATTTAAATCTATTGGGAATTAAAAGAAATCTTTTTCATTTAACCCCCCCTAGTTAGAGCCTATGAGATTTAAAAAAAAATTGACAAAACTGGTGATTTCCATAAGAATTTACTAGTTTTAATAAAATAACTAGAAAAATGTACACAAACTTATATTACATTTTGATGGAGTAAACAAAACATCGCAGTTTTAATAAAGTTAATCGTATTTCGAAATGTGGAAAAAATAAATCATATGATAATTTGCTCTTTTTTACAACTCAATATATTGTATAGTCCCGTTTCTAATTTCATTTTTATTTTCCTTTTCTGTCGACTTTATATGAAATTTTTCCGCTTATTTACGTCAAGTAATTAAGAAAACTTGATGATGAAATCGCTAGCATACGCTAATTGGAAAGACTATTGATATTGATTGATTATTGTGATAATACATTTATATTATGGTCATCTAATCAACGATGAGCATTTTATTTGACAAAAACATCAGATAAATTGGAAAAAAAAGTTCAAACGAAATTGATATTTGTTCGAAGAACCATACACCGCTATTCGGTGCTTTGAACGATAAGTGGATTTTAACATGTCTGAATTGCTCGTTCGCAATAATTTGCGGATTTTCCCCCCTGAAGAACAATAAACTGACAGCTATATATAGTGAAGCAGAAGAAAGAAAAAAAAAAATATTAAATGATTGCAGCGCTCGTTAATCTAATCTAAAAGATGACTTAATGAGGTTGACGCGTTCAAATGAATGTGCCATTTGTTCACGATGATTTTTGATTTACAAGTCGACACATCGTGTATGTGATTTAGGGTGTGTGTGGTGTGTGTGTGTGTGTGTGTGTGTGTGTGTGTGTGTGTGTGTGTGTGTGTATAATTACAATAAATTTATGGAAAAATTATTATTACTTTTACTCTTTTATCTCTATAGCAATATGTACATGGTTTATTCGGATCAAGTGCATATTTCGCGTATTCAATTCTAATTTTATTTCGTACTGATTTCATTATTTGCACACGAAATTGCTTGCCATTTTATTGATTTGATTGGTGTAAGCAAATGCATCTGTCGTGTCAACCAAATGGTGGCCCTTTAAATGAATAATCTTTATATTTTAAATGACAGCCAAGACAGCCGATTAATTACTTCATTTTTCTTGTATTTTTCTTCTTGTTGTTGTTCCTACTATTTTCTATAATATCAATCGATGATGGTTTGCGCTTTATAAAACATGTCGATTATCACTTGTTCAAACTGGTTATGAAAATGATATTCATTAGAGTAAATAATATTTTTTCATACATGTATATAATACACTTCATTTCAATTCAGGCAATCGTTATGATTGTGAATTATATATTTGTACTGCTCCTAATAATTTCATCTGTGAGTTGGGTCTTTTTTTTCTCTCATTTTTGCTTCTCTCTCTCTCTCTCTACCTCATTCTTCCTCTCAATATTAGTACATTATTGAAATTACAAACAATGATCATTCATACTGATGAAATATTGACATTTTATTAAATTAGTAACTTGAAATTGGAATTTAACTTTGAATTACTTCAGCCTTGGATCAAACAGACAAATACGGAGACAAGTTTGATTGTCATCTATATTGTATATCGCAGGTGTTGTGCTAATAATGTTTCGATTTTTATTTGCTAAAAATTCAATATGTAAATATGTTGCATTCGTTAGCCATATGATTGGATGACACCAGATTGTTTGATTTTAAATTAATGATGGCGTCAAATTGCAATAAAAATCTATTAATTTGCAAATAAGGTACATTAAATTAGCTTTGATAGACAAATATTTCTCAGAAAATTGGATGATCGCCAAATTAGTGTTTTGTTAAAACAATTGAATATCTTTTTTTCCTCTCGTTCATCTTTCTATCTCTCTCTCTCTCTTTCTCTTTCTCTCTCTCTCTCTCTCTCTCTCTCTCTCTCTCTCTCTCTCTCTCTCTCTCTCTCGTTATTTGTCATTTGCTCTCTTTCTAATAGCAAACGTTCTCGGTGAGAGAAGGCGATTTTAGATTGAAATTTTGATAATATGCTGACGATCGTTATTTATGATTATTGCTCTAGTCAAATTAATTTATTCATTGTGACGAGATAATCAGGAAAAAGAGCGAACTGATGACATTTCTAGGCATATATCGTGCAAATTAAAAACTCAAGCAGTTGATTTCTTCGTATCCTATGAATATATTCGCTAATAGCAAAAAAAAATCTCACAATCCCGATTCGGTTGGGAATGCCAGTGAAGAGAGAGAAAGAGAAAAAGAAAGAGAGAGAAAGAGAGAGAGAGAGAAATACAAACACAAAACCATATGAACCATTCAAATGATCAGAATATGTGGTTGTAAGTGAAATATTTGTGTCGCTCATATTAATGTTTGTTGAAATTATGAAATAGTCGAGTATTTCACTGAACTGAATGTGCAATAGAGATAGAACGAGAGAAATAGTTTGAGAGGGAGTGAGACAGAGAGAGAAGAGCGAAAGATAAACTGAAAAAGAGAGAGAACGAGAGGAATATAGAAAAAGAGGCATGTCTTAACCGATTCCTTAAAATAATTGTCGAATTCTTTCGACAAAATGAGAGAATCTTCATGAAATCCGAAGAAGAATAAATGAAATAATATTAGATGCGATTATAACCGACCGAATAGAGTTGATCTATTTATAAAATCGAAAGAAGAAGAATTTTTATTTCTTGCAATTTATATATCAGAGCTTCAACTGATTTCATAGACCACTTTGCTTCGCCGAATGTGGGCTTGTGCAAATGCGTATATATATTTAAAGAAAAAAAAAAAAACAAAATAAAATAAAATAAAAATGGATAAAAAAATGCCGACGAGAAGCAATTCGACGAACTCAACATGTTGACTTGATTATATTCTACACACAGCTAACTTTCATTTTGCGTATCATTTATTAATTTCATTGGAGCAATCGCGAAAGTAAAAGGGAGTGAAAGAGTGGGTGAGATGTTAATACATAGAGCGCAAGAGAGTAAGAAACGAAATGCTAAGCGTGGACGAATTGTGCGCTTTTATATATATATATATATAGTGATATCTCATGGCGCGTGCAAATATATCGGTTCCTGGCTGTTTTCTATATCAGCAAGGATTAGATTTACCTTTTGTAAATAGAATCCATATTTTTCTTTTAACAATGAGTTTGAACAGCGAAGCTCTGAATAAATTTGCATAAAATGTTCAGAAGTGTATACACCGCATGTGTGTAAACAAAACAACCAAACATTATACTATTATTTGGAAACACACAAAAATATCATCCACATTATATTATAGCATGGGTATCGCATTCATGCCGCTTTCACTTGAGTATATTTTATTCGATTTTATTTTGTTCTGTTGTTGTTCTTTGTACGCAATTAAAGAAAGTGGATGAGTAGAGAAAACAATCGACTGGGTGCGTTATCATACACGTGTTTCACAGTGAATGAGGTGCTTATTACACATCTCAACAGTGCACCTTGGTAACCCCGACTTGGTAATTCTACACGTGTAATTCATTTCAACGATGAAATTCACTCACGGATGAAAGGGAAAAAAAAAGGAGAATATTTATTGATAACTGCGTCATAATAACACAATGAATACATTTTTGGAACTTGTTTTGATTTAGTTCCTGTTCACTAACACAAAGTTAATATCGTCATTATTGCACGACTTATATGTGGCTCTCGACATTAAAAAGAAAATAATCTCAAGATTTCAATTGAGAATATAATAATAATGGGAACAATTTTTTTTTGCAATAAATTGCGCAACAAAAGCTTTGTCATTCATTTTAAAGTTTTTTTTTCTTCGTTATATTATTGTGGCATACATCATAAATGATTGAAAAAGGGTAGATAAAAGTGCCTTTGATGATAACAAATTGAATCAAACATACATGACCCATGCCATGTTTTCCTAATGCTAATCGTCAAAGCACGAACACTAATTACCCAATTTATTAATCACTTAGGAAGTGAAATGTATAATACGGATATACATTTACAATATAAATAACGACGACAAATTACATTTCCTATGTAGGATGAAAAATGTCTCTTTCTCTTTCCCTCTCTCTCTCTTTAGCGCGCGCGCGTTTTTCACACAATGCGACTTCCGATGAATAATGTAAATGACGTTGAAATCAGTGACTAAAACTTTTTTCATCACTTCAATGCGTCTGGATTCTTCAGCTTTTGCTGTCATTGTTTAAATTTTCATGCAAAACTTCGTCATAGTTGTGCTTTTATTAGTTTCTACATGAAATACCGGCGCCAGACATTCAAGAATATTGACGGCAACGAAAAGAAAATTCTCAATAGGAAATAAGTTTTTATTCAACACTAAATGACAGCAAAATCCATTCAACTTTCTTTATTCATTGTGTCAAACGAATCCGGTAATTCCATGCATTTTACACAAAAATCCCAGCAAAAATCTTTTGCACGAAGTTAAAGGGAAAATCTTGCAGAAAATTCATTTTTCTCTTGATGATGCAAAATTCTAAAAAAAAAAAAATCTCTCGTTTACGAACCGGAATTGAAAGAAACCATTTCTACTAATACAAAATGCAAGCAATCCCATACGTGTTAGCAATTTCAAATTCACTGACGGTAATATACATGACAGCACATTTTACCAAAAGATAATTTCTTTTACATTCACTCTATTTCTAACTCTCTGTCTCTCAATCTTCCTCTCTCTCTCTCCTTCTCTCTCTTTCTCTTTCTCTTTCTCTCTCTCTCTTATTCTCTTTCTCTCTCTCTCTCTCGCTCTCTATCTCTCTCTATCTCTCTCTATCTCTCTCTCTCTCTCTCTCTCTCTTTATCTCTCTCTCCCTCTCCCTTTCTCTTTCTCTTTATCTCCTTTTTTCTTTCTCTCTCTCTCTTTCTGACTTTCTTTCTTAAAATTTTTCATTTCACAAAATCGTACACTATTCAAAGAATGAACGTATTTGAGTCAACTAGTTTAAATGGTTTTGAATTTCTTGTACATTCTATTACATTTGAAAAAGACAATTTATTAACGATAAAAAGAAGAGAATAAGAAAAAGACTCACATTTTTGGCTGAGTTGCAGAAATTTTTTTTTTTTTTTTTTATTGAACCGCATACTTTTTATTAACCACATCGATGAGTTTTGGCAACGTTCCCTTGAGATGGGTGTGTATAGTATATGTTTATGTATGTGCATGTTTCACTTTCATCTTTATGATGAATTGTGCACAAAAATAGCTATTCCTAAGTACAGAAACGATAAAAAGTCGACACAAAATATCTTGCATACTTTTTCATTAAAAAATTATTCGTTGATTCTACAACCCTTCTTACATATATATAGTATCATATAGAGTTGAAATGAATAAAAAAAATATTATGAAATGAAATCCAATTATTGTGGGCAATCAAGGGAATTCGTAATGATTCCATTTACCTAGTAACCAGATCAGAGCGATGTGCACAAGATTCTTCTCTCACTTTTTGATTTAAGTCAAGAGTCACTTTTTTTATTTCGTCATAAATTCATATAATTTGATTTATAGAATTTCGCTTGAATATATACATGCATTTTGTGTACGAAGTATTTTTCACTCAGAAAATCTATAATTCTTGCTTCGTAGAAGAAGAAAAAAAAAACGTATACTTTCTGCTTTTGTATATGAAATTTAATCCATAATAAAAATGAATTTTAGCGAAATATTTAGCGATTAAATCAATAAATATTCCGATTATTTTGCGTGAGTTTGAATTGTGTTAGCGAATTTGAAGCATAAAAATTGATTTGATATGATATGTTGTTACATTGATTAAGCAATAAAAAAAAGTGTGAATTGAGGCGCGAATACAAAGTCTTTGAAAAAAAATTATAATGATTGCAAACTGTATATTGAATTTTTCAGCACAGTCATAGCCATCAAATGTTTGTAATACTAAATCAAACGATGCATAGATCCATTTTACGCTTAAAAATATAAAATTGTTGAAATTTTCTTTTTTGCTGTGTCAAGCGAAGCGTACAGCAGTCTAGGTGACGATAAATTTATCGAGCAGATAGAAGAAGAAAAAAAAAAAAAAATAAAAATACATTGAGACGAGAAAATAAAAATGAATTTCACACAGGAATAAAACGAACATGTCGTAGAATTTTGTTCGACACGATGGGGCATACTGGCGCCTTTTTTCCTAATCATCATCATGCAACATCTTTCGTATTGTACATATTGTATATGCTTGAAAAGTTGTTGCAAGTTCCATCAATGCGCAATACATTGAAAGCAACTTTTACAATTTTCACCGAAACGACAATTGACTACATTTTTTTTTTCTTTCTTCTTTTTCAACCAGCATTTGACACATAGTTAAACATTATATATACTTTATATGTAATCACTTTTACGCGGCAGGAGAGATTTTCAACGCACCAAAGAATTGAATTCTTAGACAAAATGTCACATCTATTGAATATATCAGAAATCAATTATAGAATAGACACATCGAACATTGACACAAAAACATTTTATGTCCAATTCTTGAATTAGATAAGAAAATTAGTGATTTGTATGATTTCATTGAGTGTGTCGTTCAAATACAATTTGTGTTGTTGGGCAAGCATTATTCGTTCAACACAATGTCAATTGAAATGTTAGGCAATATTCGGTAAATGGGTGTTTTCTAAACCCATTTACTATTATAAAACATACAAATTAGTGGCATTCTTCTCCAAGTCATGATGATTTTGCTTATCTTTCTTAGATTTACTGTTCTGTTGAGTTTGCGACTTATTTTTACATGAATGAATTTAATGTGCAATGAATTACCTTATCTACGCACTGCGTAGTACGCAGTATGCCTTTCTTTCTCTCTTTCACCCTCTCTTTCACCTACAATCGAACTTACCCTTACACATAATCTTTGTAATATCTCTGCGGATCAAATAACAAATCACCCATCTTTATGTTATTATTATAACTAAATTTCATTCATGAGCAAAAATTTTAGCTAAATTCTATGTTTATTTTATTTTATTTTTTTTTTTTTTATTTAAACAGAATTCAATCCGGCACAATTTATCATTACATAATCGTTTTATGCGTGTACAAAATGAAGGCACCGGCAAATCAAGTTGGTGGATGTTAAATCCCGACGCAAAACCAGGTAATTATACAATCGATAGTAATTAGTGAAAAAGTTTTTTGTTCCGAAAGAGAGTGAAGTAAACAAACGAAAGAGAGTGAAGCAAACAAACGAAAGAGAGTGAAGCAAACAAACGAAAGAGAGTGAAGCCAACAAACGAAAGAGAGTGAAGCAAACAAAGACGCTAGTTTCTTACGTAATAACAGTTTTCTTCATTCTATAATGATTTCATTGAAATCCAAGCAAAAGTGGATTTAAGCGATTTTACTGGAATACGCCTTTTTAACTTTGGCAAGTGTTGAATTAAATAGAAATATGTCGATGAATAGTAAAGTTTCTTTTTTTTTCGCCTTTTTTCTTGAAATGGCGGAGTGTTTTATTTTTTGGTTGAGATTTATTTTATTTTATATCGATATTTTTATTGAATAAATTAATAGAAATTGCCAGATTATCATACATTGTGCAATGAAAAATGTTGATCAATAAAATTATATGGATAAAAGTCGAGAGATTCTACGGAAAAAAGTTTTGATTGTTCCAGTCGACCTTCAAGTCTCAAGCAAATTGTTGTTTCAATGCCATACCAGCTCATACTATTAAATTTCGAATTAACTAAAATGAAGAATAAAATTCATCGGTATTTTTCAATGAGAAAAAGATCTAATTTATAAATTTCTCTTTTCAACTTGATTTTCTCAGTAAATCGAATTGAGTCAACACCCAGTTGTTAATCGAACCGATTCTAAGCAAAAAAAAAAAAAAAAAAAAAAAAAAAAAATTTGAGGAAAAAGATTCATGTTTACCTTAACGGTTTTTCATTTGGCATGAAATCCTAGCAACATATGCGTTGCCATTCGATTTTACACAAAGAGGGTGTTCGTTTTTCATTTATTACATTCGAAATTCAAACTTATGTTTCTATGGCAATTAAATCACAATCTTCGATCAAAACTCAAGTGATGCTAAACAATCTTCCGAATTTGTTTCCGTCGTCTATACATCTCCTCTTTTTTCCTTCTCCATTTGTCTGGTTTTTTTCCACTCCCCTCTCTCTCTCTCTCTTTCCGACGCACTCTCTTTCATGATCATAAAATTCAAGTGATTTCACTTTATATAATTGACATTTGATTCGAAATTCACCTTGAAATTATCTTTGAAAAGGGAAATCGGTTCGTAGGCGTGCTGCATCAATGGAAACATCGAAATATGAGAAACGTCGTGGTCGTGTGAAAAAACAGGTGGAAAGCTTGAAAAACGGCGGACTTGCAAGTAAATACAAACTTGAAGAAGATTGATGTGAAAATAAAATACATTCAGTTTCTAAATACATGCTTACAGCTTAGTGCCTTTCATTTTATCACAAATGTGTCGTTTGTTTTCAATTTTAGGTATGACCGGAATGAATGAAACCTCATCACCCAGCAGGTAAATATATTTTTATTTCAAATAATGTATTAAGTTTTGAGTACCATTTAAAAGGCAATCACTTAAATTCAATCCTCTTTTATTTTATATTTCCCTTTGTAGCAGTATCAGTGAGGGTCTTGATTTATTTCCAAGTAGTCCGATCCCCAAGTAAGTTTTGTTTGACATTTAATTTGTTTGACCTTAATTCTTTTTCTTTTTTTTTTTTTTTTTTTTTGAAAAATTTACTCAATCTTATTGCTATATATTTTCATGATTCCATTTAATTTACCCAATTTAGCTTCAATAATTTTATGAACATAAATTATTATTAAATTGCACTTCAATAAATGAACATTGCTCGAGGTTGATGTTTTAATGATAAAATCTTATCAACATTTTATATACAGCTGATTTATGATGATTTTTTGTTTATTTATTTTATTTGTTAATAGTACCGGTTTTCAATTATCACCGGATTTTCGGCAAAGAGCATCATCGAATGCCAGTTCCGTTGGTCGCCTAAGTCCGATACCATCTATGGTTGATATCGATCCAAACTGGAATCAATATCCATTATCTCAGGATTTTGATGCTAATTCTCTGGGATGTACAACCGATGGTGGTATTCAAATTAATCAATGTGCCACTTTGGATCAATTGGCTGGCTCATTGGCCGATGATCTTAATATTCAAAATGATTTCTTGCAAGGGTAGGCGATTTTTGTTTTCCTTTCATTCGGTTATTTTTTTTTTTCGCAATATTGCGTAATTTTATTCATTTTGGTATATCTTCCGGTTTTTTTTTTTCAGATTCAATCCGGTTGTAACTGTTCAAAATCAACCGCCACCCCCATATCAACAGCCAACTCGAACGTTTTCGATGAATACAACAAATAATTTACAAGCGTATGCGGTGCCACAACAACAACAACGATCCCAATGTCCAATTCATCAACGACAACCTTGTTCATGTTCACATAATTCCTCGGAGGTAAGTTAATACGAATGTCATACAAACTTTGGCGAAATAAAATGCTATTCATTCGAAACTGGAAAAAAAAAATTTCTGTTGACATTTCATTCAATTTCCTTCCAAATGGAAATGATTTCAATTCAAACAAATTGAGAAAATAAAGACAATTCGACATTATTATTTTTTTTTTATTCATTTTATTTTATTATATTTGACATGTGCAGCAGCATGTAACATCACCACCATGTATATCACCATCGTATCCAAATACCGAGCTTAGTCAGGACTTCAAAGCAGCTATCAATTCGATTAAAGTGTCGCCTGTCAATTCAACGCCAAATCTTGTGAAATCGAACGCCAATAAAGGTATGTTATGTACGTATATTAATGGATTTTTTTTTCCGTTTGTGTCGTCTCCTCCTTCCTCGTATCTTTTTTTTTTTTTTTTGTTCTTCAGTGGAAAAAAAAATTCAATATCATGAATTTATTGCGTCGCATGCATTACAACTTTCGAATTTTGTACGATTTATTCATGTGCTTGAAATTAGGAAATTTGTTTTTTCGTCTTCTTACTCTACGATATAGAGAACCATGCTAGTAACTTATTATACTTGAACTGCTATATCGAGTATCGAAACCAATGAAGACCATTACACAAATTCGATGAATATACTATGAAACAAATGATGGTCTGAACAAATAATGGTCTAAACAAATGATGGTCTTTTCCATAAAATTTTCAAAATGATAACCGCATCAAATTTATGGACAATTTTTTGCGTCTTTTATGCGGAAATGCTAATTACATCGATTTAAATTTAATCATGTTGTCATAGTGATAGCATTGAATATTAACAATCAAAATAAATTTCCAAGTCATCTGAACATTATTCAAATTGAGTCGGATTGAGACAAGCCATCTGAAAACCGTTAATAATTGTTTCTTTCTACTGGTGCCACCCACTTTGAATTGTATGTGTTTGCGTGTATGTGGGGATGAAAAAAAAAAAAACATTCCAAGTAAATGGAAAAGCAATTTTGACATGAATTTCAATTGGAACGAAAGAAAACCAAAGAATGCTATTGACATTCCTTTTCATACATTTTTCAATAACCATCAATGATATGAACACTCGAAAGTATTCATGCTATGAATAATGCTGAATGATGTTAAAATTACGGAAGTGGAAATGTGTTAAACATTTACATATATATGTATGTGGAAATGGAGTAGACAGCACAAACACCATGTAAAATTTAATTTAATTATTAAAAATCCTTTTTTTTTTTTTTTTTTCGTAGATTTAACAGATATGCCATCAACATTAATGGGTCAGTTCATGGAGGCCTTGAATAATCAAACCAATTTAGATGATTTGAATTTGAATATCGATAGTTTTCAAGGTGGACTGGAATGTAATGTGGATGAGGTGATTTATTATTTTATTTTTTTATCGTTTTTTTATTTGATTATTATTCATCATGTTGCGTGTCGCTTTACTACAATTAATTTTGTTTGGTTTTTTTTTTTTTTTTTTTTTTATTTCAATTTTTAGCTCATTCAACAAGAATTAAATATTGACGGTTTATTGGACATTAATATACCATCCACACATTATACTGGATCTCACATGAATCAAACACAAAATACAACGATTGGCTTACCATTGCCGCAAACAAATGACGCAACAAAATTTAACGGTGTTCAATCGACGGCACAATCAGCTGGCGTTACGACACCGTCTTGGGTGCATTAGAAAATAAGACAAAAAAAAAACACACACACACAGATATATATATATATACACTCATACCGACAACACAACATACAACGGAAATAATAATAATAAAATGCTGTTTTTGTCAAACGCTACATATAATACACACATTTATATTAAGTAGTAATTGCTGTCGCTGTCATCATCGTCATCGTTATTGCAGCCACCACCGCCGCCGTCGTCGTCGTCGTCTCTACCACCACCACCGTTAGCATCATCTATATGCTTATTAACTATGCGCTACAATAAGTAAATTTATGCATAGCAAACAATGAATGAATGAATGAAAAACAAAACAAAAAAATCAGAAAAATATTTGTACATAAATTGAAACGTCATTTAACTTGATTGTAAATGTACAAGATAAAGGATATATTATAATATATATATATATATAAATAGAGATAAGAATATGTTTATAGCAGAATTTTTCTTTGTTTTCCCTTGCTATTTCCATTATTCATTATGATTGTTCTCTGTATTCAGCAATACCATGTTAAAATAATGTGGCATTTGACTGAATGTTTGTCCTTTTTACTTTTTTTTTTTTCTTCCTTTTTATCACAAATGCTTCAAATACTGAATCCAGAATCCAGAATATACACACAAGCAAATCTGTGTATAATTTTTCAATGTATTATTCCAATACGGAAAAAATACGGAACACTCCAGAATGGAGTAAATATGTATTGGTTAACTCCGATTTGGTATAAACGTCACATAGGAAACTGGGCTTTCGAACGATTGTCAAAATTTTTTGCGCTAAAATTTCAGTTTTCACCAATACATATTTACTCCATTATGGAGTGTTCCGTATTTGTTCCGTATTGGAATAATACATTGACAAATTATACACAGATTTGCTTGTGTGTAGAAAATAAAAATGCAAATTGAATGCCTCCAAAGAATTTGAAAGTAAAATCAATCCCATTGAGATGAATGAATTCTGACAATTACCTAGTCTAAAATACACATAGTAAATGAACACCTTTCCTCTTCCATTGAAATAAAACACGTTTTCAGAGGAAAAAAAATGAAATTAAATCATGGAGTGATTCAATTCAAACAGCTAATATGTCTTCAAAAGAAAAAAAAAAAAAAAAAAAAAAATAAGGATTAATAGTAAGCATTACTTTCTAAAGCGAATAGTAATTAATTGAATAAAACAAAGAAACTGATACAAGGTAATATCAACTATCCAATGTAATAGTAATAACAAAACAATAAGTTGTATGCAAAACAATTGACTAACAGTCAATTAATTGGTAACAAACAAACAAACAAACAAAAAAAAAAAATGTAAAAACACCAATGCATGGTTAGCTTACGCATTTTTTGAATTAATTCGTTTTTTCTATAGCCAATTTATGCTGAAACTAATAATATTCGAATATTTTAATTCAGAGAAATTAACAATGAATAGAATCAAAAATTCCCACATAAAGCTAATGAAGCCGTTCAGCTGGGATAGATAAATTTTGAACAGGCAAATTACAATTTGTGGTTTAATGAAAAGAAATTAGTCAGTTTTCCTAAGAAAACCAGGTTAAATGATAGAATTGTCACATTTTCACTGACGGAATTCATTCGTCATTTGACATTCATATTCTTCTAATTATATTTTTGTTTATTTTTTTTTTTTTTTTTTTTTTTAAATCGAACTGTTTATTGTTATTTTCATGAATAAGACATATAAAATCTGTTAATTTTAAAATTTATTATTTGGTTGCTTGTTTTCAAAAGAAAATGAAAAAAAATTCATAATTAATTAAATTATAAAAAAAAAAAAAAAAAAATAAAAACATCAAAATGCGGGTAAATAAGCACCGAGATTCGCCGTTAAAATCATTGCAGAACCTAGATTACGTCAATAAAATTAATCAATCGAATGTAATGTTATGCATAAATAAAAAAAAAAAAACAACAACAAATCGACTACAAAATACCATACAAATTAACAAAACAACAAACAAAATAAAACGAATACACTTAGCCATAGACCTCATACAGTAAATATTTCATTTTTTGTAATAAACAACATAAATCACCAGTCAATTGAGATGAATAGAAATATTGAACAATAAACGTAAAAAAATAAAAAAAAAAAAACGAAAATTCAATCATGTTATCAATGCTGAATAATATCATTGTTTAAGTTGCTATCACGCATCAATTTTTTTTTTTGTCAATTGAAATTTAATAAATACAAAGCCAATTTATTGAAATAATTATTATCGATGGTGTGAAATTAACAGAAATCAATCGAATGAACATTGTTTAACAAAAAAAAAAAAAAAAAAAAAAAAAAACACTTTTTTTAGGTGAAATTTACCTAAATAAAATACAATTATTCAAAACAACAAAATAAATGTTTTGAACAGAAAATTTAGTTAAATATACATTGATGTTCTCGCGTATAAATCAAACTGTTGAATATGTGTGTGTATGTGTTTTAAATCATGCATTCACAATATAAAACTAAATGTTAAATGTGCCAATAAACATAATATTATGATGTAGAAAAGGAGATCGAAAATGAAAAAATAAATTTATAACAAAAATAAAAAAACAACAACAACAACAAAAAAAACACATTATTTTATAGACATTTGATTGAATTTTGGTGATTTTATTGACGGAACAGCTCGTGCATTGTGTCTTGCATGCAACAGGTGTGTACAAATCACGTGCTAAAATGATAAAAAAAAGCAAAACAAAAGGAAATATTATAAAAAGCGCACAGGTGCAAATCAGTTGTTTGTGTATTGATAAATATGATGAAGATTTTTTGTTTGTTTTGTTTTTTTTTTTTCTTTAAAAAAAATATTTTAAAATAAAGAGAATACGAAATGTTACACTTCAAAACTAAATTGATGTGATTGATGAAATGAGAAAGAGGGAGAGAGAAAGAGGGAGAGAGAGAGAGAGAAAGAGAGAAGGAGAGAGAGGGAGAGAGAGAAGGAGAGAGAGGGAGAGGGAGAGAGAGGGATAGAGAGGGAGAGAGAGAGAAGGAGAGAGAGGGAGAGAGAGAGAAGGAGAGAGAGAGAGAGAGAGAGAGAGGAAGATCTAGAGAGAGAGAGAACGAGAAAATGTTAAATGTTTACAAATGATTGATTTCCAGTTAAAATTTGAAGCTTTTCGTTGCAATAGTCATGAAAATAAATTTCAAACGCTTACGTAAAACGCATTTATTCAATTAATTTATTTAAAATAACAAATCAATATTAATGTTTAATGAATGGGTTTGAAGCGTACATTGGCCGTTGGTAAAATTTCAAGCGAAATGTATTATTTTTTTTTTTTTTTTTTTTTTTTTTGCAATGAGAAAAAAAAAGATGGAAAAATACCTGCATTAAGTTAATAGAATTAAAAGAAAAAGGAACAAAATAAATAGCTATACTGAAACATAGAGCGGCATAGTTTATTTTTGTGTGTTAAAATATTTTTGTGAGTCGATCGCGTCATATACACATTCTTTGAACATCATCTTTTACGTTATCTGATACTAACTAAGCATATAAGCAAATTCAAAACATATTTTTGTAATGAGACGAGAAAAAAAAATGAAAATTTAATATAGAATGAAAGAAATGAACTTATTTTAATATACGACGATACAATTGATAAGGTATCGTTTTACTATGACTCATTTTGTATATATACACATAGCAAAAATCGATTTAAGCTACACACAAAAGTGTGTATTAAATACAATTACAAATCGATTTGAATAGATATGGAATTGTGGATGAAGCGAAGAAGAAAAAAAAAAATATTTGGTTTCAAATGGATTACAAAAATATTACGGTATTTACTCATTCAACTAATTCCATCGACAATGGAATTTAAGAACTAATGACGCAATGTTTTCATCCAATTTTTACCTTGTGAATTGGGAAAAAAGAATTGTTTTTATATTTACCATGCCAGCTAATTTAAACACTTTGCAAATGTGTCTTTTTTTTTATTCAATGAAAGGTTTCCATCAAATTGCGATAACAGAAAAGAAAAGAAAAGAAGAAAAATGAAAAAACAAAACAGAAGAAGTGCGACTTTTCTTTCCATTCATTCAGTAGGAAAAATACATGAAATTCCAAATGAATAATTTATTAACATGTTCACAAATGATAGAATGAAAATGAATTAGAAAAAAAAAAAAAAAAATTCTAGCAAAATTTTGACACAAAATACATTTATCTGTATGAGAAATTTGATATTTTACCAAGAGATGAAATGAAATAAAATAAAATTAATAATGCATGTACATCAATAAATAATAAATGACAATTATGAATGTTATAAATGTTGAAATGTTGAAGATAATGAAAGGATATTGTAAGTTTGTGTTTAAGTGTTTGAAAACAAAACCAGTTATGTAAGGAAGTGTTGTATTGCAAGTGTTGGCTCAATTAACATAAAATGTCTGAGCAACACACATTTACACAATTATACAAAATAGATAGATAGATAGAGAATACATTGTCATTTCATTTGAGGGAATAATTTTTTTTCTATACATTTATAAATACTTTGCTGATTTGTCTATTGTTAATTTTGTGTTCTTATTTAATGTGAATTCATTTTCTCATCTTTTTTTTTTTTTTTTTTTTTAACTATTTGTATTTCTTTTTTTTTTCGTTGCAAAGACAATAACTACTGAAGCCAGACATATTCTGTTATAATTCATACAAATAATACTGAGAAAATACAAATTGAAAAATAAAATAAAAACAAGGAACAACTTGGGAAATATTCAATGTGTTTCATTTCATTTAGTTTTTTTTTTTTATGGAATTTTTTTAGTTTTTTTATGGAACATTTTGAAATTCATTGAAATTTCACATTGATTGAAGTTATAATTGGAGTTTTAATTGAATTTGTAATTAGAGTTTTAAATGGAGTTTTAATTGGTGTCCCCATTTAAGTTTCCAAATAGAATCCCACACTGAAAGTGTACTAATATAATGGATTATCCAAATAACACATAATATCGCTATTTATTAGTTTAACTAGGCACCGCAACGCGATTACAATTCAGTTTAAAAATTCTCTTCTTAAAATTAATAAATATCTACTCACTGTGTCTTTTTTTTTTTCATCCTATCGAATGGTTTTTATCTTTTGAAAATCTGAAACCTTACAAATGTTAAATTTGACCGTTGTGGAAAATTCACAATAATCTGTTCGAAAATGAAATAAACTTTTTTCAAAAAAAATTCAACACAAATTGATTTTTATTGTAAATTTTGGCAAATATTTAATCATTTTCTTCATTTAATCATTTATTTCTCCTAATTTACAATTGAATAATCATTTTAAGCTTTGAGTACAACAAACTTAAAATTCAACAAATTGCTCATTGTGAGATTTTACGTAAACCTTTCAAATGATAAAATGTTGGTAACAATTCACAATAGTGAATTCAGTTTGAATGAATGTACATATATGCATTGCAATGTTGTATCAGTTTTTCGTTAAATTCATGAATTGAACCTATCAGGGTGATAGTATCCAGCTAAAACATTTTGACATCATCGTAAAATAAAAGCTTCCACCGTTTTGGTTACCATAGAAATCAATAAGGATCCCTTAAATTAGTGCAACAACAACAATGTGCATCAAACATGTAAAAAGTTCAAATTGATAAAACTTTAATAAGCCTTTTAATTTGTTCCATAATTTGAAATTTTTGAGTGTTATTTTCGTAAATGTCATTGTTGAAAAAGTTGATCATATTAGTTTTGTATCGAAAATGTTTTGCATGGATATTTGTAATAGTTTGTTACATGAGCCGCCCTAATGGAGACATATAAGCTTAAATCTCTTTTCAAGCATTGTTCTGTACGGTTAAAATAGTTCATGTCACATCGTTATGCGATTAATTGGAATTGTATGTGCAAATCACCTGATGCTCATTGGAAACATTTTTACAATGTAAATATTTTGTCAGATGCATTTGTGAAGATAACTTCATTCACCACAATTCTCTCGTCTTTCTATTTTTTTTTTTTTTTTTTGTATTTTCGTTCCACTTTATTTTTTAGCATGAAGTCCAAAGTTTTGAATGAGGGTTCATGTTTTGGACAAAGCATGATGAATAACACCGATTTACTATTATGAAAATTATTTCATTTTACGGAGCGAATCAAATTAGTGTATGCGGTTAACCATGTTGTGGATTTGCTTGTATGAGCTATTTTAGAAATTTTGCTTCCTGTGGTTATGGATTGTTGGAAATTGAAGGTGTGCAAAAGCTAATAAGTTGAACAATTTTACATGAAATATTTCGCGATGGTATGTAGTTATGATTTTCGATTAAAACAGTGTTTGTTAATGTAGCACATTATTCATTTTGTGCCAGTTCTTAAGCCGATGATTTTACAACGGTATATATCATTTGGTTTAACCTGATCTCCGGTTTCAGAAGAAGTTTCATCATCCATTTGCTCAAGTTATAAATTATATTTTTCAACTATTTTGAATGAATAAATCACATTTCAAGGGTGGTAATGTGAAATGAATGTTTTTTTTTTTTGTGTATATTGAACGTGAGCTGAGAGTGGTTTTTGAGATTTTAAAGTAACAAAAATAATGAGCAAAATAACAATTGCGCGCTTATCACTTGGCCATTATGCTAATGTAAATAATTAAATTTAATTAGTTTTACGTGTTGCTGGAAAAAATCATCTAAAAAGTTAATGTAAAGACATCATAAGCGACATTCAATTATCTGACTATATTCTATTTTGTTTTCGTGTGTCTATGCAATGCATTATTTTTACACAAACAAAACCATTATTTTTTTCGAACAAATTCCAAAATTATACACACACACACACACACACGTACATAATTCATGGCTTCTCATTGAAATGCTAACAAATGCAAATTAATTTAATCCATCAATAACTCACACAATTCCATGCGCTTGTGTCATACGATATATTTTTTCCACGATTATGACCAAGCAATTGCTGTCACAGAAGCACTTTTCTAAATAATAAAGTAATTTTTAATTTAGCCTCATCATTCATCAAGCAAGTAAACAATGTGTGCGATAGCTAAAGCGTACGAAAAAGGCAAAATTTAATCACTTTTCGAAGCGTTCGAATGGAAAAGTGCGACTGATAGAAAGAGATGCGTTTTCAAAATGACAATATTTCCGATGCGTTAAACATAAACAATTGACAAAATGTCTCTGTATGTGAGCCGCCTCTCTCTCTCTCTCTCTCTCTCTCTCTCTCAGTCTTCCTCCGAGAGGAAATCAGCAGAAAAGAACCAAAGTCGCTTTGAATTCACGCGACTGAATGCGAAATCTCTAATTTATGGCTGGTATTTAATATTGTCCATTTTGCCTAACAAATGATAATCCGCAGGTCTCTCCGGATATTACGATAAATGGCAGTAAATCATGTTGTTTTTCCACCACTTTGTATTATATATTTATATATGTGTATATGTGAATGAATGAGTACGCGTGAAATATTACCATTGCGTTTCTCGTTTGGTTTCGTAGTCATCGCAACTGTTTTCATTACAACATCTCTCCCTCGTATGGATTTGGCCTTGTGTGCTTGCTTATTTTATTTGTTTGTTTGTCACAGTGTGTGGATATGTTATGTGTGTGCGTTCGTCGTCTTTGTTTGTGTCATTTATTTCGCAAGCAGTATATAGTTTTTTTTTTTTTTTTTTGCCTGTATTGTTGTTGATTTCATTTGTATGAGTTTCACAAAAATGTCAAATACGATTAAGTGATCTTGCTAAAGCTCATCTAGTCTATGAGGGTAATTAGTCGCACAGAAAATAGAAAGAAAGCCAAAATACAAAACTCCCAACAAATTTTATTGGGTCAACAATCCATAATGCCTATGTGCTTTATGTATGTGAAACAAAGTGCGTTGCATACAAACATTGTCAACCAATGTAATTCTCTCTGTCTCTATCTTGCCTCCACACTTTTTCTATATGTATAAATACGTTTGGCGTGCCGTCCTTTTTACAATTTGTCCACATTAATTATACACTTTGTATAGAGTTGTCAAATGCTAAAGGCTAAAACCGGCAAATGCAAAAAAAAAACAAAATGTATTCTTCATATCTATCCCGTTTTATCTCTTTACGTTTATTTCTCTCGCACTTTGTTATTGTCTCTCACCCTTTCGCTCTTCTCTCTCTCTCTTTCACTCCTTTTTCTCTCTCCCTTTCACTCTTCTCTCTCTTTCTCTCTCTCTATCTTTCTCTCCTCTCTCTCTCTCCCTCTCTCTCTCTCTCTCTCTCTCTCTCTCTCTCTCTTTTCGTCTCTCCCTCCCTCACTCTCTCTGCTCATTTACCTACAGTTAAATCAAATAATCCAAAAGTAAGCCATTTAAGACCGCAAAATTTGGTCACAGCGATTAGATAACAAGAGATCTTTTTTCCGGTTTATACAATTTGTATTCCCTCCCCCCAAAAGTTTATTGGATGTGTGGTTGGATAGTGCAAAAATACTGGCTTTTTTGGTTGATTTATATGAACCAGTTATCGAAAGTGATTTCCACTCAATTGAAATAGCTGGTTTGAGTGCTTTTAAATTGGTTTTGTTGATATTTTCAAAATACAAACAATTTGTTTTTGTCCAGCTGGGTCAAGTATATATGGTTAGTGTATTTTTCGACTCAATTCTCTCTCCCTCCCTCTCTCTCTCTTTCTCTCTCACTCTCTCTCTCTCTCTCTCTCTCTCTCTCATTTTGACCACTCAACAAGAGGGTAGTTGTTCAACTCTTGAAACGAAGAAAAATATCATCCAATGTATACAAGTTTTGCTCGGTTTATTGTATATATTGCACACAAAAAAAGCACTTTCATTGTAGTATTTAGTTAATATCATATATCAAATTAGGCCATTGTGCGCAGTAAACCAAGTGCGCTTTTTTTTTCTTATGTTCTTTTTAGCTGTGTATGTATATATGTGCCATAAACATTTGTTAGAATCATGTTAATCAGTTTGATAGAGAAAAATCAGAAAAAATTGCCGTTACTAACAGATGCCGATATACGTATCCGTTGGTTAGAACCTTCAGCATTCTTTCATCAACTCTGATGTGTGGCTAATCTAATCCTACATAATGTCATAACACATAACACATAACCCACAATGCTTTCAAACATAATATCTTGTGCAGGTATATCATCATAATTTGTGAACTCTTTTCGCCCAAATTGTGCGCCTGAAGCACGTATATGTTGAGCACAAAATATCTCGGCTATATTTTTCATCAGTCTGCTAACAATGACAGACCAACAATTTTCACATTTCTATGTGTTAAACCTTGTTCTAGTAAAGTTGCCTTTCTTTTCACATACTTTATGAACTGTTGTCATATCAAACTCAATATATGAAACAAGTTTTATGAGAAGATTCGTAAATTGTTTTTGTCATTCGTTACAATTTCTCCCTTCAATCATCAAGTTAAATAAATTTCCTGAATATATCAATACAGAAATTTATAGTTTTGTCAGATATCAATTATAGACTCTTCTAAAATCAATCTTCACTTGTTTTTATTTTTTTTATTTTCTAACAAACACCATATTTAAAGAATTTACATTTTGCTTAATTCTACAAAAGGAATTAAGCTCATTACATTTTACTGTTCTGCTGACTGATTTATTATAATTCGTTGTTTCAAATGCTCAACGTTTATCCTTCCCTAAATCTAATCATGTGATTGATTCAATTCAACACATCGTTTTTGAATTAAAGTTTGTTTAGGTATATCATCATGCTCTTCAACTAATTTTTTCGCTTCTTTTATCACGGAATTCAAAATTTCAATTCGCGATACACCTGAAAACTTGCCTACTATCAATCCATCGTTTGTAATATCAAGAAAATTGAAATCATTTGGTTTTACTGGTAAAAATCCTTTAACTGGTTTACCGTTAATGGCAGGATTCCTGAAAAATTCAACACATTTTCAACCAAAAAAGTAAAAAATCTCAAAATTTTCATCGAATTTTACCCGTATTTAACAAAATTTGTAACTAATTTCGCTATATATTCAATAGTCTTTAGAGAAATTGCACTGTCCGTATTTGCGCTCTGAGTTTGGATAATTTTCTTGTATTTTTCCAAAAATTCTCGACAACTGAAATAAACAATAATACTCACATGTTGAAGAAATATTTTTTTTTTTGTTTTGTTTTTTTTTTTTTTGACATTTTCATCTCATAGTAGAATTATATCTCACCAGAATATGTAACACACTAAAACAAAGAAATTAACAATTATTCATTTTCCATTAAATTTTAATAATTTAAAGAAGATTCAATTTACACTCATCAGCATGTCCAGTTCCAGGAAACAGTTTTTTCTCGTAATTCATTATGGAATTAACTGAAAATCTTGTAATGAAAATATTTTTCTTTAAATTAATTTCGTTAATTGCACAGACACACCTACTATGTTTGGTAAAAAGTGTTAATAAACTAATCATCTTACTGATGATAAAATATATCCTTTTCTGAAACTTCAACTTGTTTTTCAATCCATTTTTCTTCGGAATAAATATACACAAGATCCGAGTCTAAAGTAAGACGTTGTAAAACTTTTTCCGTATTTGTTGTTGCATTTTCGAAATATGAATCGCGTATTTTATTCATCAAATGTTTCAAATATGGCTATTTTTGGAAAACAAATCATTTGTGTTCATTTAGTTCGAATTTTGAAAGAAACGAGAAAACTTACTTTTCTTGATATTGTTGAATCGTATTCATGAATTGGCAAATTAAACCAAAAATCATTCAAATATGCTTCAATATTCTCTGGTGTACCATATTCAGCTGGCACTCGATCTAATACTTCCTTTATTTATATAAAAAGACAACATGAAAAGAAAGAATAAATAAAAATCAAACAAAATATAAAATATCAACTTACATATTGCACATTTGAAAAGTATGAAGTTTTATTATAATAGGTGAGTTGATTTAATTTTATCTCTGGATCAACTAAAATCATTGGTTGTTTAGCATTTTGTGCTGTGAATAATGAAAATTATAATAGAAATAATTACGGATTGACAATGAATTATAAATGACTTTTTCTCACAATTTATGCAAACAAATCGTTTACTCTCTCATACGTACATTCAATTACCGGATTCCATACATTATTGTATCCCGTTGTAATTTTAATTATATTTTCATTATTCATTTTCATAATTAATTCCAACGGTGCATCTCGCAAAAATGATTCAAGATCATTAACATTCTGAATGTTTTGTGAATTATTTTTTGCATAATATTCGACGATGCATCTATGATTACCATTTTGATAACTGTAATGAGCATTTCCAGTTCCGCTCATTCCGTAAACTTGTTGAAAATATTTGCTAGATTCTTCATTAAACATATGATGACCAAGTGCCTTTGAACCTTAAAGCACAACAAAGGACAATAAAAAGTTATTTGTTTTGAAGTTTTTGTATTGACAGATTAGATTACCAGCACTCAGACCGCTCAATGTGATTTTATTTTTGTCACCACCAAAATGTTCAATATTTTCATAAATCCATTTCATGGCTAATCGTTGATCCTTTAAACCCATATTACCCGAATAATCTGGAGTGTCCAATGATAGAAAACCCAATGCACCCAAACGATAATTTATTGTTACCAGAATAACTTCATTTTCGATAAGAAAATCTGGACCTTTTTCATTGTCATCACCATTCCCCATGAGATAATATCCACCATGAATGTAAATATAAACCGGAAACTTGTCACTATTCTTCATAACTGTGAAGATTTTTATTTGGAGAAAATGTTTTTAGTGTATAGACTTTTTCATTTGAATCGAATGATTTTCTACCTGGTACATAAACATTCAAAAATAGGCAATCTTCACTCGTTTTTTCTGATGCTTTGTATTGAGAGCATGCATTGCCGAATTCAAATGCATCGTACGTATTTGACCATTTATCAGCTGGTTCTGGTGCCTTTTTTCATATTCAAATTTCATTGTTTATTATCGATTACAAAAATCGATAGTTCTTTAGTTCTCTGAAGAGTGTAAATTTTTTTTAATCGGAAATTACCTTGAAACGAAGTTCCCCAATTGGTGGTTTTGCATACGGAATGCCTTTATAAGCAAAAAATGGCTTTTGCTTTAGTAATGAGATGTCCAATTTACCTCGAACTGGACCGTTCTCTGTTTGAATGGTTGAAAATTCCGTTTCAGTATAGTTCAACTTGAATACGGCGCCGACAATTATAACCGTTATTAAAACAATCAAACCAACTATGACACTAATTCGCAACATTTTTAACTGCAAAATGATTAAATTCACTTTTGAAAAAATATTATACTGCTTTATGGTCAAATGCAATACTGATTGAAGATTCAGAATAGTATGAAATGAATTCGCTTCACAATTATTTATACAATATTCATACTTTTATCATTTGCCCGATAAGATAATGTAAATATAGAATAAAAAGCAATAAATCACACGCAAAAGATACTTGTGAAATTCAAGCAATGAGATTTATATTTTGTTTTGTAATCCAAAATGTGCGCAAGAAATCAAGACTGAGAAAAGTAAGATAGATACTAATTAAAAAAGAATATAAAATGTACGAAAACCATTACGTGCACCACTTAGAAGATAACAGGTAATCGTTCACTGTTAATAAATTGAATACTTAAGTATTAAATTTAATCTGGAAATTCATGAACTCTTCAGACACTATTTATGGTGAATTGTTTCTATAGTGACTCTCGCTTGGTTTTATTCTTTTAGCAAAGTTTTTATTTCGTATAAACATTATCGTTTTTTACAATGGCAAATAAGTTTTTCATACTTTATTGTTCTACTGAATAAATCATTATATTTTCATTCAAATAAAAAACACCTTTCAAAGCTGATTATTTGATTGATTCAATTCATTACATCGTTTTTGGATTAACGTTTCTTTGGGTAAATCACCATTCTCTTCAACTAATTTTCTCGCTTCTTTTATTACGGAGCTCATAATTTCGAAACGAGATACATCTGGCAATTTGCCCACAACTAATCCATCATTAGTGATATCGAGAAAATTGAAATCATTTGGTTTTACTGGTAAAAATCCATCAACTGGATCTCCGTTAACAACAGGATTTCTATGAATTTAAACATTTTTATTTGTAAAATCAATTTATCTAAAATTTTCATCGAATCTTACCCATATTTAACAAAGTTTGCAACTAATTTCGTCATATATTTAATAGTTTTTAAAGTGGTTTCACTATCCGTATTGTTGTTTTGCGTCTGGACTATTTCATTGTATATTTCGTTAAATTGTCGGCAGCTAAAATTAAACAATGATATTTACATATGAAAAAGAAATTTGGAATTTTTTTCTCTGAAACAGAAGAAAATTTCTCGGATTGTTAATAAATTATCTCACCGGTACATATAACACGCTAAAATAAAAAAAAAGAACAATAAAAATCAAACGTTCTTTGAAATATTTTAAAAATTCAAGATGGACTTACTTTCATCTCCATGCCCTGGTCCAGAAAATAATTCTTTCTGGAAATTCAATAATGAATCAACTGAAAATCTTTTAAAAAAAAATTATTGTATTTACATTAGTTTCATAAATTGCTAAATTATCGACAGATGAAGATTTAAAAAGAAGGTCAACTTACCGGTGATAAAATATATCCTTTTCTGAAACTTCAACTTGTTTTTCAATCCATTTTTCAACGAAAAATACGTACATACAATCTGAATCTAAAGTAAGACGTTGTAATACTTTTTCCATGTTGGTTGTTGCATTTGCAAAATATGCGTCGCGTGTTTTATTCATCAAATGTTTCAAATATGGCTATTTTTTGGACAACAAATCATTTGTGTTTATTTAGTTTGAATTTTGAAAGAAATGAGAAAACTTACTTTTCTTGATATTGTTGAATCGTATTCATGGATTGGCAAATTAAACCAAAAATCATTCAAATATGCTTCAATATTCTCTGGTGTACCATATTCAGCTGGCACTCGATCTAATACTTCCTTTTTTTATAAAAAAAGACAAATGTAAATTCTCTCTGCTCTTGGAAAATTTGAAAATATTCATAAAAAATTTTCATCTTACATATAGAATATTTGAAAAATATGAAGTTTTATTATAATAGGTAAGTTCATTCAACTTTATCTCTGGGTCAACAAGAATCATTGGTTGTTTGGCATCTTGTGCTGTGAATTTTAAAAATTCATAAACAAAATATTACGGCATGAAATGGCTCATAAATTATTATTATTCTCTGTGATAAAATATTGATTTTTCACCTATATTCATACGTACATTCAATTACCGGATTCCATACAGTATTAATTCCAGTTGTAATTGAAATAATACTTTCATTATTCATTTTCATAATCAATTCTAATGGTGCATCTCGCAAAAAATTCTCAAGATCATTTACATTTTGAATATTTTGTGAATTATTTTTTGCATAATATTCAACGATGCATCGATGATTTCCGGTTTGATAACTATTATACGTATTTCCAGTTCCACTAATTCCGTGAATTTGTTGAAAATATTTGTTAGATTCTTCGTTGAACATATGATGACCAAGTGCCTTTGAACCTTAAATGACATCGAAAGAAAAATAAAATAAATAGATTGTGTTGTCGTATTTTGTATTGAAATATAAAATTACCTGCGCTAATACCGCTCAATGTGATTTTATTTTTGTCACCACCAAAATGTTCAATATTTTCATAAGTCCATTTCATCGCTAATCGTTGATCTTTTAAACCCATATTACCCGAATAATCTGGAGTGTCCAATGATAGAAAACCCAATGCACCCAATCGATAATTCATTGTTACCAGAATGACATCATGTTCGATAAGAAAATCTGGTCCTTTTCGTCTGTCATCACCATTTCCCATAAGGTAATATCCACCATGAATGTTTATATAAACTGGCAAATTTTCACTACTATTCACAACTGCAAAGTGGATGATATCGAAAAATTATATCGAAAATTTTTTAATTAAAATGTATTTGTCAACCAGCTCTAGTTTATAGCAGCTAGATGAAGATTCTTAATGATCATTTAAGTCAATTTGTTTTCTACCTGGTACATAAATATTCAAATATAGACAATCTTCGTTCCGTCCTGTTGATGCGTATTGAGGGCATGCTGATCCAAATTCAAATGCATCGAATGTATCTGACCATTTATCAGCTGGTTCTGGTGCCTTTTTTTTGTAAATCGAATTCCAATGTTTATTCTCATTTCGGTAATAATGGGAAGTTAAACATTTTTCAATTAGCAATTACCTTGAAACGAAGTTCCCCAATTGGTGGTTTTGCATAAGGAATACCTATATATGCATAATATGGCTTTTGTTCATATAATGAGTGATTCAATGTACCTCGAACTGGACCATTTTCTGTTTGAATAATAGAAAATTGCGTTTCAACACAGTTCACTATTGTTAAAATACTTAAATAAATTACGAAATAAATTCGCAACATTTTTAAACGCAAAATGACTGAATTTTGTTTTTTATTTACAGATAACAGACTGACTTCTGGTCAAATTGAGTTCTGGATGAGATAATGTAAAATAATATGAAATGAACTGACTGCTCAATGCTAACAAATTATTTATACTAAATTCACACTGTGTGTTGTCACTAATACGGTAAAAAAAATGCTATAAACGAGATTAAACATGTAGATGTAGAATAAAAAAAAACAATTCGAAATTCGTGTAATAAAATGTTTCTTTTTGTAGTGCAAAATGTTCCAAAAAAACAAATAAAAAAAAAAACTGAAAGAAACAAGAGCCTATAAAAATTGCATGCAATGAAATAAACAAACGAGATTGGAGCGGCATGCTCCATTGTGATGATATGTAATTTTTTACTGTTAAGTGGAACTTTAAGTACCAAGAAATAAAAGCTCCTTATTAGGTACTATTTATGGACAGTTATTTCTAGTGGAAAATTTAAATTGTTATTTTTCTTTTTAGCAAAGATTTTATTTCAAATAAACATTGTTAAATTTTACAATTGCAATTAAACTTTTTATATTTTAATATTCTATCAACGCTATCATCTAGTTCAGTTAACTCTTTTCAAAGCTAAACATGTGATTGATTCAATTCATCACATCGTTTTTGAATTAATGTTGTTTTCGGTAAATCACCATGCTGTTCAACTAATTTCCTCGCTTCTTTTATTACGGAATCTAATATTTTAATTCGGGGTATATCTGGTGATGTGCCCACAACTAAACCTTTATTAGTGATATCAAGATAATTGAAGGCATTTGGTTTTACTGGCAAAAACCCTTCTACAGGATCTCCATTAACAACAGGATTTCTATGAATTTAAACATTTTTATCCGTAAAATCAATTTACCGAAAATTTCCATCGAATCTTACCCATATTTAACAAAGTTTGTAACTAATTT
Source organism: Resseliella maxima (assembly GCA_029041755.1). Taxonomy (NCBI): domain Eukaryota; kingdom Metazoa; phylum Arthropoda; class Insecta; order Diptera; family Cecidomyiidae; genus Resseliella; species Resseliella maxima. The sequence continues at coordinate 943,298 of JAQOWM010000975.1, forward strand.
CGTCATATATTCAATAGTTTTTAAAGAAATTGCACTATCCACATTTGTGCTCTGAGTTTGAATTATTTTCTTGTATTTTTCAATCAATTTTCCACAACTGAAATGAACAATATTATCCACATTTTGAGGAAAAATATTTTTTTTTTTTTTTTTTTTTCAAATGACAATCTCACCTGAATAGGTAACCTATTTGATTAAATTAAATGGAGATAAATATATGTACAAAAGAACTTAATAATAATTAAATTTGAAAAAAAAAAACAACTCACAAAGATCATCCGCATGACCTGCTTTAGGACCGATTCCAGAGAGAACTGTTTTTGTAGTCGCGCTCAACAATGAATCAACTGAAAATCTTTTAATGAAAATGTTTTTCTTTAAATTAATTTCGTTAATTGCCCAGACTACCTACTATGATAGGTAAAATGAGTTAATAAACTAATCTCTTACCGATGAAAAAATGTATCCTTTTCTGAAACTTCAACTTGTTTTTCAATCCATTTTTCAATGAAATAAATGTACATAAGATCTGAATCTAAAGTAAGACGTTGTAAAACTTTTTCCGTATTTGTTGTTGCATTTGCGAAATATAAATCGCGTATTTTATTCATCAAATGTTTCAAATATGGCTATTTTTTGGAAAACAAATCATTTGTGTTTATTTAGTTCGAATTTTGAAAGAAACGAGAAAACTTACTTTTCTTGATATTGTTGAATCGTATTCATGGATTGGCAAATTAAACCAAAAATTATTCAAATATGCTTCAACATTCTCTGGTGTACCATATTCAGCTGGCACTCGATCTAATATTTCCTATTTTTTTTTTTAAATAAAAACAAACAACCGCCAGTTATTGGCGGTCAAATAAATAAATAACAGTAAATGAAAAGGAATGAATTAGGAGATCAATCAATCTATAAAAAATATTTATCTAAATCCTCAGCTTACGTATGATACAATTGAAAAGTATGAAGTTTTATTATAATAGGTGAGTTGATTTAATTTTATCTCTGGATCAACTAAAATCATTGGTTGTTTCGCATTTTGTGCTATGAATTTCGAAAAAAGACTTAAAAATTATAATCATTTCATAATGAAATTCTGATTCTGTTAAACAGAAAGTCTATTCACTAATATTAATACATACATTCAATAATTGGATTCCACACAGTATTAAATCCAGTTGTAATTTTAATTATATTTTCATTGCTCATTTTCATTATCATATCTAATGGTGCATTTCGTAGAAATGTTTCAAGATCATTTACATTCTTAATGTTTTTTGAATGCTGCTTTGCATAATATTCAACAATGCATCGATGATTTCCAGTTTGATAACTGTTATACGTATTTCCAGTTCCACTCATTCCGTAAACTTGTTGAAAATATTTGCTAGATTCTTCGTTTAACATATGATGACCAAGTGCCTTTGAACCTTAAATCACAACAAAGGACAATAAAAAGATATTTGTTTTGAAGTTTTTGTATTGACAGATTAGATTACCAGCACTCAGACCGCTCAATGTGATTTTATTTTTGTCACCACCAAAATGTTCAATATTTTCATAAATCCATTTCATAGCTAATCGTTGATCCTTTAAACCCATATTACCCGAATATTCTGGGGTGTCCAATGATAGAAAACCCAATGCAGCCAATCGATAATTCATTGTTACAACAATAACATCATTTTCGACAAGAAAATGTGGCCCCCTTGTGTTATTATTACCACTCCCATAAAGATAATATCCACCATGAATGTGCATAAAAACTGGTAATTTTTTACTATTATTCACAACTGTAAAAAAAATTTTATATCGAAAAATTGATTTTATTGTTAGACGTAAAAAGAAATATTTATTTGAATTGGATTATTCTCAACCTGATACATAAACATTCAAAAATAGGCAATCTTCACTGGTTTTTTCAACTGGATCGTGTGTAGGGCATGAATTTCCATATTCAAATGCATCGTATACTTTTGACCGATTTATCAGCTGGTTCTGGTGCCTTTTTTTTTTAAATCGAATTTCGATGTTTATTTATGTTTTTCTGTTTAAAATCTTCTGCAGTCTTGTTCAAAATAATCTTGTAATTTTTTAATTAGAAATTACCTTGAAACGAAGTTCACCAATTGGTGGCTTTGCATAAGGTATACCTATATAAGCATAGAATGCTTTTCCCTTGAGTAATGAGTAATTTAGTCTACCTCGAACTGGACCATTTGTGATTTGAATTGTCGAAAAATCCGTTTCAATACATTTCACCGTTATTAAAACGTTTAACAAAAAAACACAACATATTCGTATCATTTTTGGCAGCTATTTTTGAAATTATTGTTAGAGAGATAAGAGACTGACCTATGGTCAACACTGATTGAAAACTCAAAATATTACGAAGTGAATTGACTTCACGTATCTCCATGATTGATGTATGATTATTTAAATATTGAAAATGGGCGATAAATACGATTAGATAATATGCACAGAGAAAATACAAATATTTTATTTGCTTTTTTAAATTGTTCAAAAGTTATAGATAATTATCTAATAATTATAATTCATGCCTAAATATATTGTGTGTAATCGTTTTTCACATCACAATTAAGTGTTTGTTTTTTTTTTTTGTTCAGTTTGTTAACAAACGTACAATTGTACGTAAACATCAATCAAGAGCAAAAGTAGTGATCATAATTTAAAGTTATAACTCTTACTGTTATAACTTCATGAAGGCTGAAATCTTTTGTTGAAGAAGACAAAAAACAATGTTTCTAATGTTTCATTTGGTATTACAATTTGTAATTTACAAATCCCCAAAATTAAGCACAATAATATTTCTCATGTAATACACAACACTTTGGTATAAATAAACGGTCGCAAGCATCAATTGAGCGATATTTATTTACTATTATGTGAAACCACAATTGAAACTATTTATCCTTCTGTAAATAACTAAATATTAGCGATAAAACGTTTTTAATTCATTGAAAAGCCATTGTTTTTACTGACAATTTACAAAAAAAAAAAAAAAAAAAACTTAAAAAAACTCAGGTAGAACTCATAGAAAATTATGTAAAATGGTTGTATTTGTCTGAATTGAACTGAACTGAACTAAAATTAAATGTAAAATCAAGTCTATTAGTTAGGATTGAAGTCAAAACAAAAACCAAAATAAACAATTTGCGATTAAATGGAATAATTGAAAAGTTTCATATTGTCACATTAAGACTACAGTCGATTGAATTGAAATTGAATACAAATGTATGGATAAATGGTAATTTAAATTAAATATATAGATTTGACCACATAGTCATTGGAATGAGATTATTTCTATTTTCGTAGCTAGAATTGTTGATAATTTTGTGACTGTTATTGTATATTGTATATTGATGTTTTTTCAGAAGATACTTCAAAATAATTGCCAACGCAAAAGACATTACAAACAAAACCATTCAAAATGGATGGCTTCCCTTTAATTTTAAAATTAAATTGGTAATTTAAATACGACAATTTGAGAAGGTTGTGTTTAAAACAGCGGCGACAATCATTGGCAAAAACTATGCCATTGAAGTTTGTTCAGTGTCAACATATATACATACTGTGTGATGTGCTGGGCTACTAATTATCCGAATCATTACACTTGAAGCAGTAATTGGAAATTAACGATTTGTGATGAAACACGACAAAAACTACAACTATACTGCATAATAGTTGTCATTCAATAAGGTTTATATACTGATGTATGTATGGAATTGCAGTTGGTATGTTCGTGTGTGTAAATAACGATTTTAAACGCAACGGGAATTTTATGTGTGTCGGAAAGTTTTTGTCGGATCGAGAAAATGGGAAGTAAACGAAGAAAGAGAAAAAGAATTTTTTTTTTTTTTTGCTCTCTCTCTTTTGAATTGAGTGCTTGCAGCATCACACGAATCCAGGCGTACGTATATAAAAGCTGTTTAACTCATCGATCTCTCGAATTCATAGCCAGCAATAAAGATAAATGAATGGTAATTGCGAGTACAACGAACATGTGTACGAATGGTATTGTATTGCATGCAAAAGCGGCATACAGACAAATTGTCCTTTGAAATAGCTCAAGCTGAAACCTCAAATAGAAATTTAGTGTGCATTGAATTTTTCCTTAGGAAACGAACAAGTGGAATCAACATAAAATTTTATACGTTTCTGTAATTTCTTACACATTATACACGATGAGAAAATTTTCCAAAAAGTTTAATTTTAGCACTATTTTCTATGCAATCGAATAATATTCCACAATTAATTTAATTTGAGAACGGTGTGAGACACTGATATGGCAATGGCAATGAGAATTACCGAATGTAAATGTGAAAAAGATGTAGAACGATATGCCTGGAGATGTTGAGATGAAATGTTGAGCTTGATGTGTTCCACCCTCTCTACTTTCTCTCTCTCTATCTTTTTCTCTTTCTCTCTTTCTTTCTCTCTTTCTCTCTTTCTCTCTTTCTCTCTCTTATCTCGCTCTTTTGCTCTCTTATTTTCTCCGTTCTGTTTTTGTTTTCATGGGAAAAAGCTTTGTGTGTGTGTGTGTGTATGAGCTCATTAGAAACATTCATTGCTGCTGGCAAAAGCATCGTTCATTTATCTCGTTTACACTCGACATAAGCACACAAACGGAAATGTAATCGTGCGCACCAACTTTACTGTCGGAAAAAACATTGAAATGTTTATTCAAAATAAATCTAATTATTGTTTAAGAAATTTAGCAAAATTGTCTCTCCTTCTCTCTCTCTCCTTCTCTCTCTCTTTCTCTCTCTCTCTCTCACTCTCCCTCTCTCTCTCTCCTTCTCTCTCTTTCTCTCTCTTTCTCTCTGTTTGTATCTTTTTCTGTCGTTCTTTTAACATATTGTACTTTACATAAAGAGATATCAACGTAATTGCAGCATTTTCGAATTGGTTGGAAATTTTTTCAAAAAAAAAAAAAAAGGAAAAATTAAACGATTTACTGTGGTAATCAGCTTAAAATGTGCTCATATTTTGTAATATTAAAACTATTTTTGCAAAATAATAGCCATTGTTTGTTTTGATGTCGGCGGTTAACTTTAAAACACATCACAAACACTAAATGAATACTCATCGTGTCTAATGAGATCTTAACATTTCTATATAAGACGCTTTATATTTATCTATGCGATATTTTAATTTGTTTTTCTCTTTATCATCATCTTGCTGTTTGTTACTCCTTTATCTTTTCTTCATTTTTTGTGAAAATCTATTTTCTCTTGAGGTCATCGTGACTAAAAACTGAGCTGATTTATGAGCAAAATCAGCTTTGTTTTAACACCGCCTGAAGGCGGCCTTCGGAACTAAGATTAATGATAAACCATAGATTCTGCTCTCGATTCATCACAGGAGATAGAAAAAACTAACACACGTTGCATCAAACATAATTTCTTACCATGTTCATGAACTCTTTACAAAGAAACGCAGAATTTATGGTTGTGTTGTTGATCACGAATCGGGTCGTCCAGCGGCACCAGGTCTTTTGATGTAGATTTTTTTTTTACTCTCCTTGTGATCTTTTTAAAGCAGTCAGTTCATTGAAATACAGTTGCAATGAAAATGAGAGACTGAAGAATAAAAAGAGCACAATGTTAGAACAAAACAAACAAACAAAAACATAAAAAAAAAAAAAAAAAAAATCGGGAACAACTAAACATTCCAGCATTATGATTGTATTGCTGCTATTCAAGACATGGAAAATGCATGGCTTTTACGATGCCACTCTATCTGAATAAGCGGACAAAGCGACAAGCAATGAGAAAATAAAGACTAAAAACAACATTATAAATTAAATTTATTTGGGTTCACATTGTTGCGATTACATCATGTTCTGCGGCACAATAAATTGAAAATGTTAATGGTGGATGTAATTTTCGGTATGCGGTAAAATTTTCTTTTACTCCCCGTTTTGTTCAATATATATATATATATGTATGTATTTATGTGTGTATGGTATAGCAAATAAATGCGAGTCTTTTTTTCATATTATGCTATTGTCGAAATATTCAATGAAATTTCAATAGTGCATCATTTATTCCATTTTCGCGTTGCAATTTTAAATGTTTTTAGAACTAAATACCACAAAACTACATACCATTGCTATTACATGAAAATGGTCGTTTTATTTCCGTTGTGAGCATCAAACGTGGCAAAACAACGAGCAATATCGCGTAGCGAATCGAATTAAATTGAAAAATAAACATGAAATTGTACAGTTAGAAAAAGCATGTCATTTCGCATTTTTTTTATTTTTTTTGTTCAGTATTGCTGTTAAATCGATCCACAACGTCACTCTTTTTACGAACTTTGCGTATTTAATTAAATTTACATAAATTACTCGAGAATCGAATTTGCTCATCTTTTAACATTTTTCAACTGCCTTGTTCTTGCCAGACGAATACTTTACCAAATTGAATCCCATTGTAATTTAATTCATGCATTCATTCATTCATTTTTTGTCTCTCTCTCTTTCTCTCTCTCTCTCTCTCTCTCTCTCTCTTATTCACTTTTCCTTTCCATTTTCTCTCTTCATTCGCGATATCCACCCACACATATTATCAAATGACACATACATACAAAGAGAGAATTAACTGGAAAATCTTCAATCAATATGCTTTTGCAGTCATACACATTTCATTGAAAATTCTTCAATATTCGATATTTGAACTCTTTTTCATTCAACTAGTAAACTTTCATTTGCAAATTGATTTATGCATATTAACTTCCACCAATGTTGTTTCAATTTATTTAATCAATTTTGAAATTATATACACTATATGGATTGTGTCAGTTGACAAAATAAACCGGATGGTTTTGCTTAAGTTTTTCCAAAGTAAATGTAGTTTCTGTTTGAAACATCTTTTCATTTCAAATGAAAAATAGCAACGAAACTATTTTCATTCGACAAAATTCATCGAAAAAAAAAAAAAAATATTGTCATTTCGGTGGAAAATTGGAGAATGTGCCAGAAATTCAAATGCATCTCATTTTAATAATGTGCTTATGGTTGTGAATGCTTCATTTTAAATGGCAAAAATTTAATTTTGATTAATTCATGTCGGTTTTGCTCTGGCATCGTTGTGTTTCACGAAAAATCGAGAAAGAGAGAGAGAGAGAGAGAGAGATAGAGAAGAGAGAAAGAAGAGAGAAAGAAGAGAGAGAGAGAGTGAGAGAAAGGAGCGAGAGAAAGAGAGAAAATAAAAGGAAAAATGAAAAAAGACAATGAAAGAGAAATGGTAAAACCGAATAAAAGACAAAAATTCAGTACAATTTATTTCCGCTCAGACAGTTTTTCACTCAGTCGACTGAAAGTTTAAACGTCATCACCTTCAAGACATGCCCTATTAATTTTGGGATTCGAATGCTTGCTTGTGATGATGCTAAACGTTTTGAGATGTTTCGTAAAAAAAAAAATTCTTGTTAAAAAATGTGACATCAATTTCAACATTTCAAAGGAAATAAAGACATTTTTACAGAATTGATGTTAAACACCGAACGGAAAATATGTTATGCTTTTGACACATACATGGTTGTCAGCTCAAAGTATTGAGTTTTTGAAGCAGAGATTAATACGGATTACGTTTTTCCAGAAAAAAAAACCGCCAATTAGTTTTAGTTCGAACTTTGTTTTTTCGTAAATGAAAAAATAATGAAGTTAAAACTCTTATTGTTCGGCATTGAAACGTTCGCTTTGTGGAAAATTAAGAATATGTCAGAAAATCAAATGCATCTGATTTAAATATAGTTTTTTGGTTGTGAATGTTTCATGTAAAATGGCAAAAAATAAATTTTGATTATTTCATGTCAGTTTTGCTTTGGTATCGTTGCGTTGCACCACAAATTGAGAGCAACATCAAGATAATAGGCGGAAAGAATGAGAGAGAGAGAGAGAGACAGAGAGAGAGAGAGAGAGAAAGAGAAATTTATGGAAAGAGACAGAGTCATTTCATATGTGGTATTTTAGAGATGTGCTGAAGTGTATCTATTACATCAAAATGTTTTTGAATGCAAGTGTACCGAGTTTATTATTTCCAATGCGGATCGTTTGCAATTGCAAAATGTTCAGTGCAAATAAGTTGGAAATGATAAAAAGATAGACCATGCTAGAGAAGAGATGAGAGAAACAGGCGAATTGAAAACTGACATAACAATAGTGGGGAAAAGAGAACGAAGTGAAAAGAGAAAAAGAGACGGTGAGACAGCAAAGATGAAGAGAGAAAAAGAGAGAAAGAGAGAGAGAGAGAGAGAGAGAGAGAGAGAGAGAGAGATAGTGAGGAAATGAGAGTGTGAGATAGTTTTGTAAAGAGTGAACTTTGGCTGGCAACGCGACATATGGTTGAACTCAAACAGTTTATGATACTGCTGGTTTTGTCAGTCTTTTGGCTGAAGTACACATTATCGATGCGCTTGGCTGCTGCAAATATTGTGTAACTTGGTCGAGAAATAAGCACACTAAAGCCAGCAATGCTAGTTATTGAGTGTGTGTGTGATGATGCTCTACCGAAAACTACTTTATGCGGCTTCATTAAATGCAGCATGAGGCACACAAACAACAATCGATATCGGTCGCACACACAATTTATACAATGCAAACGTGCTAGTTATGCTAGCTACTGTATTTACAAATCGTAAAAGTATTTCGTTTTTTTTTTTTATTCTTTTTGGGAAATCGCTTTGACTTTTCTGCGTACGAAATGATGGTAACACTTTTGTGATCGAATGAATCATTGGGAAATTCAATCAATTGCACATTTTTATCGAATCTCTTTCACCCAATGATTTCAGATGTATTCGATGAAAGGGGAAAAAAAAAAAGAATTGAAAGCCATGCATAGAACAAAGAAACGCATAAAAACACTAACCAACAAATGAACGATCATATAAATATTGAATTAAGTGCAAAAAGTCCGTCGTTCGCATACAAACCCATTTATTATAGGTTTTAATAAATGGAATGAATTATATTTTCGGCCCATGTTATTGGCTGTGCACCGCAGACAAAGTTTCGATATTATGCTGCATTGACGTGAATGTGAACGATATGGTCAATTTCCGTTTCGTATAAATATCCGAATCATGAGCTGTTTACTCTCGACCCGATCGTCCTGATTTTGTTCCTCTTTTTTTTTGCAGCGTGAGCTGGTTGTGTGTGTATGTATTCCATTTTAAATCGATAATTCAATTATTTTCACAAAAAAACCAACAACTTTCTCGATTCCAATTTGAAATGAACGACAAACACACACACACACACATCGCCCCGTTAATACAAATCGCATCGAAAATCGTGCGAATTAAAACTTAACACAGCGTGTGGTAAATGGCCGTACTTTTTCTTCATGCAACTTCTTCTATACTCATTTAATTCTCTATTTTATTGTGTTTTTCGATCTCATTAAAAATTTTTTTTTTTTTTGCTTTTTATTGGATGTTTTTTTTTTTCCTCTTTCATACCATTAATCTTCCTTTTGTGTATAAGCGATATAAGTACTGAAAGTGGCAGCGCATTGAAACACGAGAAATAGATTTGAAGTGATGTGAAACCATTTTTAAGTGAAACACACAAAATCGTATCGATGAATGCAATAATTAATATCAATTGGAAAGTGGAATGAGTATTGAAAGCCAGAACACTTGGCACCAAGTTTTCATCAAATGATTGAAATTGCTTAAAATGAAACCACACAAAAGTTCTCGATTATGTATGCGCAAAATGAAATGAAATAGACAAATGAATGAATTGAATAAAAAAAAAAAAATGTGAGACCATTGAAAAGGAAAAAAACAATAACGAAAATTAAGTGAACCACATTTCGAGTGCAAAATGAACGTATTACGAATTGGAAATGTAAAGAGGGAGAGATAAAGAAAGAGAGAGAGAGAGAGAGAGAGAGAGAGAGAGAGAGAAAGCAAAAAATAAAACCGAAATCGAAGCGAAACCGAAAATAAGAAAAATGAATGATGCTTGATGGAGAGGGTAAATATTTGCAATCTCTGTTTCCGCTATGTGTGCTTGCATTGATTGAATCTGAAGTGGATGATAGAATATGTGCAAATTCGCAAACTTCCGCATTTTCAAAACTATATGGAAAAGCAGCAGAGGCATCAGCAGGCATATTTTGTTGAGTCGATAAAAAGCATATTGTGGTAGATATTGTGCCATAAAGAGCTTTTTCTCTGTCTCCCTTTCTCTATAGAGAAATATATTTCTCTCTCTATTTCCCTCTATCTTTCTTTCTCTTTCTCTTTTTCTCTCTCTCTCTCTCTCTCTCTCTCTCTCTCTCTCTCTTTCTTTCTCACTGATACAAAGTTCATATATACAAAACATGAAGTAAAAGAGAACAATAGAGGGAAAAAGAGAGAGATATAGAGAGTGAGAGAGAGTAAGAGAGTCTGAGAGTAAGCGAGCAAAAGAGGCCTTCACTGGGAGAGTTGATGCCTTTCGTTGTAACAACACATAGCATTCACTTAATACAATTTCGATAATGCCTTAGATCTTCAGCACATTGCAAATTCAATCGTGCATTGTTATTTTCCGATTAATACGTTTGTCAGCCGCCGAATTTACGTACTATACGCGCCCATGAAAAATGGTTTTTCTCTTGTTAAATGTATTCGCGCTTTATGCATGAGCACGAAAATACAGCATTAATCAAATGCAGTACAAAAAAAGGGAAAGAATGAGAGAAAGGGGGAGCGATAGAGAGAGAGAGTTTCTCGATTGAGAAGAATGTTCTGTTGTTTGGGGGCAAATGTGAAAAGGTGAAATTTACATTGGGGATTCCAATCGATCTGAGTACAAAATATATTTTAGCATTGCCATTGACTAGCATTCAATCAACATTTTAAAAAGCTCAAACGGATTCAATTACAATTTCAATAAATTACTTATTTGAATTATTCATATTTCAATGCGAATGCGATTGCGAATGGGAATGCTTTTGAAAGGGCAAATCTAGTGAATTGTATGCATTAATGTGATGAATAGTGACAAACCATTGGTATGTTTTGAGATTCAAGATACGAAAATCTGGTTTCGTTTTCGGATGCTTTATATACAATATATGTATTTTGCATTGATTCAATGTTGTTACGATTGTAATCCGATGCTATGAAATAAATGCATTACATGCAAATATTCCAGTTCATTCTCTATCTCAAGCCATTAATCTAAGATTTTAAACCGAATCCGATCTAATTAAATGTATCGTTTTCCATAATACCATTTTGTTTTCAAGAGTTTTTGGCATAAATTGGACGATATTTAACAAAGGATTTTAAGTCAAACAAGCTTAAGCTACTCATCAACAGAGTATTCTGTTCAAAGTTGAATCAAATGATGGAAAATCCAAATAGTGATACATTTACGCACAATTAAGTAGACAAAATACAATATATTTTTCACTATTGGACTTAATGTCGATGTCCATGCTAATTCTCATCATTCAATCGTTCATCAAGTGGCAACAATACTTATACTACTTTTTATCTTTTCCAATTCCGTTTTTATTTCTCGATTATTTATTTATTGCAACAATCTTATTTGTGATTTAACTTTTTGAAATTGTGCCTTTGTCACAAATATTGCATGAAACATTGACAAAGATTCATCGTTTCCATTGTCTTGAGTTTCGTTTCTTTATTTTTGGTGATTTTCAAAACGTTTTCAAAAAGAAGGTATTCGATTATTTCCCTTTTTGCATGAAAGAATTTAAAGCGATTGACATGAATGTAGAGGCATTTTGATTTCATTATTTTAAATTCGGTCGCTTTTTTTGTTTCCCTTTGTTTCGCTCTCGTTTTCTCTCTCTTTCTTTCTTTCTTTCTCTCTCTCTCTCTCTCTCTCTCTCTCTCTCTCTCTCTCTCTATCGCTTTCTCTCTCTCTCTCTCTTTCTCTCTCGCTCTCCCTCGCTCTCTCTCCCTCGCTCTCTCTCTCTCTCTCTCTCTCGACTCGCTCCCTCCCTCGCTCTCTCTCTCGCTCTCTACACTCTACCTCTCTCTCTCGCGCTCTCTGTCTCTTTCTTTCTCTCGTTGTCCCCAAATCGTTCTATTTCTATCACATTATGCTTTGTCGGTGTGCGTTTATAAATTGCATGTATTCTGATGCGGAAAATTGTGCTATTCTAGAAAATTGAAAATGTGTCTCTATGTGATGACATAACGAACGATATCCTATAACACTGATTCGACCGCATATATACATTTACATTTGGCGTTTGTATTCATCTTCCGTTTTCATTTTGGAACAATGAACTTTTCACCCTCTCATTCACTCTGCACGGCTGAATATGAGGATGAGTGGCTTAGCATTAGATCGAATTTGTGCAGTAAAAAGAGAATTTTGACGACGCGTACAGCGCCAAAATAAATACCGATAGGAGAGGAAAGAGGGAAAGTGAGATTGAGATATATCATTTTGACTGAGAAAAAGAGGAAGAGAGAGAGAAAGAGAAAGAGAAAGAAAGAGGAAAAACAAGAGAATGGGAGAAAGAGAGAGAAAGAAAGAAAGAGAGAGAGAGAGAGAGAGAGAGAGAGAGTGTGTGTGTGTGTGAACAAGAAACTAAGGCAGCGACAGTTATATCGAATCCAAAGAAAAATATTCCAATATAATTCGCCCGATCTTATCAAGCACGTACGAACAATTCAAATACGTATAAATAAAACACTATCTTTTCATCTTACGAGTTTTCTTTCTTTAATTTAAGCGATTTTCGTCGGACCGGTTTTCTTTTATCCTTTTCGAATCGATTCCAATTTGGTTCGTTTTTCCCATTTTCGGACCGGCACATACACACACTTTCTCTCTCTCTCTTTCTCTCTTTCTCTCTTTCTTTCTTTCTCTCTTTCTCTCTTTCTTTTTTTCGTTCTCTCGCCATATGCTTTTCCTTTTGTAAATTTATCGAAACTGAAAGAGAAGAAGAGTGCCACAAAGGGAAACTGTTTCAAACATTCTCAATAAGCCGAAATGAAATGAAAATCCGAAAGAAAAAGAGACGCAAACCAAAAACTTGTGCTTTGATTGCGATTTTGGTCACTTGCAGAGGTTTCTCTCAACGATCGCTTAACCGCATCATCATGATGTAAAAGAGAAAAGAAGAAATAATAAAAGCAATGAAAAAAAAAAACAACCATCGCCGAAGAAATGGACCAAAACGAAACATAAATTCAATTCGGCGAATTGAGAACGAACGAACGAATAATGAAAGTTTTGTTTTGCTTTGGTTTATTTTTCCATCTCTTGACACAGACACAACGCAGTCGGAACTGTTCAAACGATTCTGTATTATTTTATAAACACATAATCGTCCAATAGTATACAGAAAATCAGCCCACAAATGGGCAAAGTGGTGTGCTTCAGTCACTTCTCAATGATTTTCGTTCTTTTCTTTTATTTTCTTTTCTTTTCGGTTTCTCTTTGCTTGAATCTTTTGTTATTCTCTTTGTGCATTTGTGTGCAAAAGCATCTTTCCTGCGCCAAACGCGACTATTTGCTTTCCACCACCACCACCACGGCGGTGATGATGACGACGACACGGAGACGACGACGACGACGACGACGGAGACGACAATTCAGGTCAATTTTGTGTTCTTATCGACACCCAGGCACTTCATTTGCTGAACGATGAAGAGAAACGAGAAAAAAAAGAAAAAAAAGAAAAAAGAGAGAGAGAGAGAAAGGTAGATGAAAAGAAAACCGTGCAAAGCAAATACAATGAAGTGAATGGGGACCGAAACGCTATCGAATGGATTTCGACAATATGGTTCCTGCTTTAGCCGCTTTTAACGCTTTACCGTATTATTATTTGAAATTAAAATGAATATAACTTTTATTATAGCTATACCCTTGGATATTGCTTTTTTTGATTATTATTACCCAAACATCTGTCTACGGGTTTTATGTAGATATGTGTACACAGTAGCGTTTTTGTGTACATATTGGCATTCGATGCAACTCAATAGCTCAAGTACATTCGCCCAGTAAACTGTGTGAGCTACTGCCTTCGATATAGCCAATATTCCAACGATCCCAACAATAAAGCCAACCTGATAATGAGAACCGAAATGAAAACACAATTTTTATGGGAAAAATCGCTGCTGCTGATGCTGATGCAGCTCTAGCAAGACAGGTATCATAGAATTTCATTTTTTTTTTTTTTTTTCATTCATTTCACTTCACAACGTTTTAAATATTCAGAGCTAATATTGAAATAACAAAAAAAAAGCACCACATTCATAGTCCATTCTATATGAAGTTGGCTTCGTGTCGATGAAAATGAAAAGGAAAATTTGTTATAAATGTGACAATCGCACCTGTGTTTTTCGATTTGAATGAGATTTTTTTATTTGCAATAAAAAAAAAATTCCAAAAAACCTTCATTGTAACATAAATCAAGTGGGCATTTTATCCAAAATCTTGACAACTTCACATGATAACAACTTTTCGTGCGGGATAATACGTACCATATTCCTTTCTTTTAGCGTCAATTGCTCACCCCCGCTAAACAATGTAGAACTTTTTTTTTTATGATTGTTTCACTTTTTTTTCTGCTGTTAGGACGAGCAGAAGAAAAATTTTACCTGTCCAGTTTTACGTGTAATAATCACAATAATAACCGTAAATGTTGTATTGTGCTGCGCTGTTATGGGGTGAAACATTATCTGCGATGATATGATCATTTTCACATCATCGACTGCAGACAATTATCGTTTCAAGCAATTAAATTTCAAATGAGTTTTTTCCCTGAGAAAATATTTCATGAACATCAAATTTTCTGTCAATTGTTATCGCTCTTTCCCGGTTTTTTTATCTCTTTTACCTTATTTCTCCCTCCTTTTCTCTCTCTCTCTCTCTCTCTCTCTCTCTCTCTCTCTCTCTCTCTCTCTCTCTCTCTCTCTCTCTCTCTCTCTCTCTCTCTCTCTCTCTCTCTCTCTCTCTCTCTCTCTCTCTCTCTCTCTCTCTTTCTCTCCTTCTCTGTCTCTCTCTTTTTGTCAATTTCATTTTCTCTTCTATATTTCTTTCTTATTCAATTTGTCTGTATTTCTATCATTTTCTCTGGTAAACTGTCACTTCAGTTGCAATTATTTGGAACGCTCAACTCGTCTGTTCGTTTACACGAAAATAGTGTGACAAGAACAGACATGCTTACAGTGTCAATATGTCTAGAAATGTTGTACGTTGAATTCGATATCTTATTGCTTTTTTTTTTCTACTTCTTCTTCTTCTTTTTCATTTTGGTTCGTTTTCAATTCAATATGCTTTTTAGCACCATTTTCGTTTCGAATTCCATTATTTGATATTGATATTGTCGCAAGCAATAAAACTCTTTTTGGTTTTATTTTTTTTCCACGTAAAATATGAACTCTTTTGGTGAGGATTTTGTTGAAAACCATTTTAACACTCTTGTATGCATTACACTACATTGAATATATAACGTAAAAAAAAAAAAAATATTCAAATTACTCCAAATTATAAACGTAGCTACGTTTCGCTTCATCGAATTGAAAAGGAAATAAAACAAAAAGTCATCAAAGTTTTCCCATATGCAGCTGTTGGAATAGATAAAACTTTCTGTTGCTATTACATATATATGGATTTAAATGTGTCGATTTGACCAATATATATTTTTCGCCGATTTCGGTTAGTCATTATAATAAATACAGTGAAATCTCAGAAAATAATCTGGAAAAGAAATACTTTTTCGAGCTAAAAGTAACTTTTTCAACATTAGAGTCGGAATATTGGTTTGCACTCACTCTTGATATGTGACTAAATTCAAACCGGGAACACACACACACAGTGAGAGTGAACGAGCAAAATGAAGAGAGAGAGAAAAAAAAAGAACATCCAACTTGTATCATAAATCCTGCACGCAACACATATGAAGTTTCTCGTATGTGAATCGCGCTTATCGAAATTGCCAAGCTATTGCCCAAATAGGCAAAGAGAGAGAGAAAGAGAGAGAGAGAGAAAGAGAGAAAGAGAGAGAGAGAGCGAAAAAAATGTCCACAACGAAAAATTTTATTACCGTTTAAATTGACACTGAATCGCTATTAATAGGTAATTTATTTGATCTAAACTCCAATCGAATGCTCTGCACAACGATACGGCTCTTTTTCAATGTGATTATTACAATCGATGGCTTGAAGACAGCATTCCAAATAGAATGCTATTGGATGCGATTGAAAATAGTGGATTTTGATGCAGGTGCGTTTCATTGGAAATACGTGCAAAATTGTCATTATTTTTTTTTTTTTTTTTTTTTTTTTATGACAGGATACTGAATGAATTTTCCATGTTTTATCAAACGAAAAATTCTAGATTCAGCCATAAATAGGTCAAACTATAGTTTATGTAGAAATGTCAAAACAATCATAATTTATTTTTGTTTGACATTGTTGCGAATTGAAATTGCCATTCGAATTAGTCTTTTTTTTTTGTTTTTTTTTGTATACAAAGCACCTTCTACTAATTGGTTCTTCACATTTTGCAAACGCACACATGCACCCATCATCATCATCATCATCGCCAACGCCATCATGATGATTATGTATTTTCCCCAAAAATTCCCTGATTTTCGTTCAGTTATTGCTGAAATTCTTCGATGGAATCGATGCACTATATGGAAATCGATATGTAATTTATAGCATTCGATTCCAATAACAATCAACCGCAAATGTTGATGTTGTATTTATTATTATTTATTGCCATCAATATTAACGGTATAACTTCGTTTCGATATTTTCCCGCATTCCGGAATTTTTGTTCGAAATTCGTATCATCAGCAACAGAAACACTAGCTACAACAGAAGTACCAATATCAAAAGCACAAGCAAAAGTAAAAGAAATATCGCAATATTGTACATAAAGTGTCACAACAATTTTCAGCAAATTCTCTTTTTGAATTAACTACTTGAAATGCCACTTAATTCGAGCAATTTTCATGGAATTTTTTTAATTAAAATTTGTACATTTGTACAATTGTATTGCTCAAATTATTTAAGTAGATAAAAACAAATCATTTTATGATGTAAACAAGCGATGAATTTAATGCTGAACAATTATATAACTGAATTGCTGAATACTGATTTGCATTAAAAATGAAAAACAAACTACAATTTGATTTTATTTGTTTTTATTAAATATCATTTCATGCAAACAAGCTTATATGTATTAAAATTTGAAGACTTTGTTTAAACATTTTATTTCATTTAAATGATTTGAATCATTTGTTATATGATTTATTTTTCATTTTTTTTATTATTCATTTTCCAAATTCATTTCATTTTCAATTTACATTCTCAATATGACACTTGCTAAAGAAGATGAAAAATTAAGAGTACCAGGACATTCAGCATCTTTTACTAATCGATTAACTCTTGATTGTTTATTTACAATTTTTGCCAATCTATTTATTATTTGTTGGAATTCTGTTGAACTTGATGATTGTCGTCTTTCATAATAATCAAGCATATTATTTTCTTGTCGCAATACATTTGAAACTTCTTTTATGTGATCATCTAGACTACCAAAATGTACTTTAACAAGATCTTTATACGATTTAACTGCATTTGCAAAATCAGCTCTGGACACACTAAATCCTTTATTTTTTACCTTTTGTTCATATAATTTGTATTGAATGTCAAAGTCTGCGCAACACTTTTCATAACGTTCAGCAATTGTGACTAAATTGTTTGATACCGATTTGATATTTTTTACCGTATTTTGCATTTCTGTATTCCATTTTTTAAGATTTGTGGCAATTCGTTCAATTTTTGTAGGTACATCATTCACATTCTGTTTGATTTCATTTTTACTTGAAGAAAATGAACATGATTTTCCGAACATTTCACCAGAATGAACCTGGTTGATTGTTTTTTTTTTTTTTGTAAATAAATAAATCAAATATATAAAAAATGGCTTTGTCTGTGAAGAAATTTAAATAATTCGCACAAATTGTTCAGAAAATGTGTTAAAACAAAAATTCTACTTACGCCCAATATAAGGACGGCCACTATAGCTCCCAATAAAAACTTCATTTTGTAATGAAATTCAAATTTGATATATTGATTGATTCTATTGAAATCGCTATTTATATGATTTTCATATTTTAATATTTCAATATATTGATGATGATTAATTGCGCAGTACGTAATTTATCAATACAAAACGAAAACCCATTAATTAAGTACTTTAATTTTGATCATTGAACATTCAAATTTAAATGAAAAAGATGTAAAAAAAAAAATAACAGATGGGAATGAAATAATGTGGTTTTTTTTTTGTATTGAATATGCAACAGATGATAAATTCTAATTTCATATTCGATTCCAATTTACACACTTAATAAAATGAAATGAAATGTAATTTAACATTAAAAAAAAAACGAAAATAAAATTTAAAAACAACAATCCGAAATTAGAAAATTCTTCAATGCTAAATCATCAATGTATCTTCGAAGTAAGTTAAATTTGTATCAAATAAAATGTTTCACATAATATGTAAATGTTTTTCGAAACTATTACCTTTTTTTATAATTTGTTCAACTGTAAACACCAATATCGTGTCATTAATTTAAAGAGATTGCCAGATGATATAAAAAGCATTTTGGTTCATGGTCATTGGTTTTGAATTACAATTTGTTTGTTATCTCACAATTAATTCAAAACATTCTGTAAATAATTCAAGTAACATCAGCGATTTAAATAGATAAAAAAAAAAAGAATTCATTTGATAGCATTTGGATGATGGGAAATGGTACAATTTTAAATTCAAAAATTTATATCGAAACCATGCATTGCAAGCAAATATCAGTTAAATTATAGCACTTAATTCCATTATGGTTATGTTGTCATCGGAATGTCATGTTTCCGCTTTAATTTCCTCAATTTGGATTGCAGCACTTGCAGTTTATCTCTCTCTCTCTCGCTCTCTCTTTCTCTCTCTTTCTCTCTCTTTCTCTTTCTCTTTCTCTTTCTCTCTCTCTCTCTCTCTCTATCTCGCTCTCTCTTTCTCTCTCTTCCTCTCTCTCACTCTCGCTCTCATATACACACTCGCACACATTCACACCCACATACTGTAAAACTGATTAAACATTCAAATGGTCATCGGTTGATGGATGGCCTGCGAACGCAAATGAAATTCAAATATATCGATACATTGATATGTATATATATTAATCGATACAATCGAATGGATGCCGTCAATCATGTCGAACTATTTGTGCTGACATCCGAAGTTAATTTTTCACAGGGCAAACATTCACGCGAGCTTGCATCCACAGTCACATTCATAAAATTCACTCGAACACATACATATACGCATGCTTTTGACATAATTTTCCCTATTAAAGCCATATCGAAAATTATCGAGCAAATGTGACAGAGTGCAGAGAAAATGGTGAACTGAACAGAAAAAAAAGGCGATAGAAAAACACAGAGAATGCGAAAAAGAGAGAGAAAAGAGAGAGAGAGAGATAGAGAAAGGGAGAGAGAGAAAGATAGATAGAAAGAGAGAAAGAGAAAGAGGGAGAGAGAGAGAGCGAATAAGGAAAAAAGAAATTTGTACATGATTACAAAAAATGATAAATGAATTATGTGTGATAAATGTGAGGATGACAACCGAAAATGTGAAAGCGAACCTTGGCTGCGATCGCCTTCAGTTTCATTCAGTTTATGTGTCAGCCATGTCTTTCATTTGTGTGCAAGAATAGTGCTTAACGAATATGTCAATGACAGGATATGAATTTTTTCCCTCTTTTCTCTCTCTCTCTCTCTCTCTCTCTCTCTCTCTCTCTTCCACTCTTTCTCTCACTTTCTCTTTCTTCTTCTTCCATGATTTCTCAAAGTTGACTGGAGCACGTGTTTTATGGTCATTTTGACGAATTCCCATTTTTTTTTTTCTTCTCCTCATTTTTCTTTTGCCACTGGTTCTATTATTATGCCATTGCTACTTGACAACATTCGTCGAGGAATGAAAAGAAACAAAAGCAATGCCAAAAATTCCGAATTCAGTGCATATCTCTCTATCTAGAATAAATTATTTTCATAGGCAGTAGTCATAAAACCAATTTGGTATTGCGATTTCGTTTTTAGTTCCCTTTTTTTTTTTGCTTGCTTTCCTTTTTCATATTCGTCATTTTACTGCCGTTGTATGCGACCAATTCACATAGCTAAGAAGCAACCCATGAGGTTTGTTTTATGATATCATCCAGGCACAAGGACACAAAATCACTAACAAATTCAAGCTTTTTTTTTGTAATTCTCTGCCGTTTCGACTGACTGCAGAAACAAGACAAAAATAAAAATCACCAGGTTAACAGAGGCATTTTTTTTTTTCTTTATGTCATTTCGTTTAATTTTCCGAACGATATTCATGCTTTCGATCACAATTCTAATTCCATTGTGTGTATTTGTGTGTGTTTGCTCACCGTCAAACCATTTCTCGAACGATTGAGAGACGAGACAAAAAAAAAAAAAAATGATGAAAAGATATCATCATTGCATATTCACATCATGCAGTCTTGGTTGTGATGTTCAGGTCTTCTTTACTCTCTTTCCCACTTTCTTTCCTTCTCTCTCTCTCTCCCTCTCTCCCTCTATCTCTATCTCTCTCTCTATCTCTCTCTCTCTTTCTCTCTCTCTTATTCTCCATATATTTATCTTCACGTCAAAACTTATTTGCTGCCTGTCTCTATTCAGCCATTATAGATTATATTTCGGCCATTTAGGGTATGGTTTTTGTGCGGTATGACATACATCCATATAAAAAAGAGAAAAAGTATTCATTTTGATTTCATATGCAATTGGAATTATATATGAAACCAAAAACTGAAGTAGAAGAAGGAAAAAGACGAAAAACGACAAAAAAAAAACTAAATTCTGAAAAGCGAATCGCTAGATACACACAAAGAATTTTCGGTGCGATATGAAGAAATTTTGAACGCACCCGTGCGATTATGTATTTTAATGTTTTACGTTCAAATACAGTCAAAACTGAACGTACACGTCAGAGTGAACTGTCAACTGTTGAAAGAAAATCATTTTACATTTGTAAACACAGGAACACGGTTGACAGTTCATTCATACGTGTACGTTCAATTTTGACTGTATTTGAACGTAAAACATTCAAATACATTATCGCACGTGTTCGTTCAAAATTTCTCCATATCGCACCAAAAAGTCTTTGTGTGTAGAAAATTAGCAAACAGGCAGTGGATATGATAAAACTATTTCATGAGACTTGATAGCTGTATTGATATCATATACTTTTAACATAAGTAGGTTTTATTTCGTATTCAACAACAATCATGTTTTCGAAACTTTTTCGCAATATTGATTCGATTTTGGGTTTTCTTTTCCTTTTCCATTTTCTTCATGCCCATTCCATCATCGTCATGAACTGAGAAACATTCATTCTTCGATTAAGCGTTTATTGGATCGCGGCTGTGAAACTTTCCAGCGTTTCAATAAGAGTTAAGGTTTTTTTCCCTCTCTGTATCTATTTTCTCTACTGTAGCTTACATTATTCAAAGTTTCGGATAACGAGCTCAATGCGGGCTCACTCATTTAGAAACGGAAAAAAGAGAAAATAAAAAAGAAGAAGAAGAAGAAGAAGAAGAAAAAGAAGAAGATGATGATGATGAAAGAAATGCAATTGCACGTATGAAAGCGAAAAGGATTATCGTTTGCTTGAAACGTTAAATCGCTCAAAAAGCGCCATTTTGCCACAGCTGCCAATGACTACGGATCATGCAGATATCTATTAAATAGCATTTACATTAGATTGCTCAATTGCATACCATCAAAATTGCAGCAAATCTTGAAACATTGAATCGAAAACTTTTTAATTAGTTTGAACTCAAATCGAACACCAAACTATTGAATCGTAAATAATGATGGGATTTTGATCAATCGACGGATTTATCCGTAATTCAAGTGGATGTATGTATGTGTGTGTGTGTTTGCATATGTGAGAGTGTACGAATCGCACCATTGTTTTACACCTCAAGAGCATTTTGCACACATCGTATCATGAGCAACAGCAAAAGCAGCAAAAACAACGCCAATAGCATCGGTGGTAACAACAGCAAAAACAGATCATTGCTCACATGAGCACCATAATGAAAACCATCATAAAGTTATTTATTATAACTTTTAATGGCTATGACAGAACAATTATTGTATTTCATATGAATGTGAATGTGAATGTGAATGCATGCATATCCACAGAGCATAAACACGCACAAGTGTTCTGAATAATAATCATTCTACACAATGATTAATGCCTTTGCAATGGAATCAAACATTTGGAATGGTTTTAAAATTTAAAGTTTGTTAAAATCCCCCACACTAACTGGCAAAAAAGAGAAAGAGATAGAGACAGAGAGAAGTGATAAAGACAGAAGCAGTGATGAGAGAGATGAAAGAGAAGATGAAGAGAGAGAGAGAGAGAGAGATGAAAGGGAGAGAGAGAGAGATAAGATAGAGAGAGAGAGAGAGAGAGAGAGAGAGAGAGAGATAGATAGACAGCAAGAGTATATTGCTACGAATCCTCAAAGGTATTTTATCATGTATGCTAAATCTTTATTCAGCAATCGTGTGAAGTGAGTAAAACTTATTCGATTTTGACAAAAGAAAATCAAATAAACTGCAACCAAAATAGAACGTAATTCATTTTAGAGTCCATCACTCACTTGGGCACATTTGTGATGCTCTCACATTGAATGAAACAATGTGAAGAGACAAGTGAAAGGAGTAAGTGTGCGTGTTTATTGATTGAAAATGGATTGTTACGAAAATTTGGTAAAATCATTTCCAGTCACGTTTGAGAATCAATATCCGTTTGTATTTAAAATATTTTCTCCGAAAATCCATTCATTTTGTGAATGAATTGGAAACATCCTTTTAGCCGGAGGAGCAATCGAAATTGTTTTTTTCCGGACGAAAGACGAAAAGTAGCAAATAATTGGACGCAAATAACTTGAAATAGTTTCAAAGAAATTTCATGCAATTTAATTTGTTACTTTGAACGCCAAATATTTGTTGTTCTTTTTCTTCTTTTCTTTTCTTTTCTTTCTCTTTTCTTTTTCTCCTTTTTTAAATTCACAAATTGTAAGCGTATTCCTTGAAATTTTATGTTTGCTCTGTTGCAAAACACATTTTGCAAACAAAGTTTTATAGCAATTTAATGATTGCATGTGCAATATGCAAAATCAATGGTGCTGCTGCAGCTGCTGACAAGATAGTAAATGAGAAAATGAGAAAAATGCTTAGGTCTTAAAATAAATGTAACGATATGGACATACATATACAAAAACGACTAACTGAATGGAAATAGAAGAAGAAAAAGAAGACAAAGAAGAAGAATAAAAATATGGCAATTTTGAATGGAAAAAATATAGAAGAATTGGGGCCGCATAAAAACCAGCTGCAACTGAAATATTCCCATTGAAATAATCAAATCGAAAATAA
Organism: Resseliella maxima; assembly: GCA_029041755.1. Taxonomy (NCBI): domain Eukaryota; kingdom Metazoa; phylum Arthropoda; class Insecta; order Diptera; family Cecidomyiidae; genus Resseliella; species Resseliella maxima. Next base: position 966,809 of record JAQOWM010000975.1, read on the forward strand.
CGAAAAGAATAATGCAGAGTGTCCGAAGGAATTCAATTTAGACTTAATACGAAACAAATGAACCAGCACAAATAATGGAGGTTTTTATGGTAAGAATAATAATATAAAAAAAGACACACAGAGAGAGAGAGAGAGAGAGAGAGAGAGAGAGAGAGAGAGAGAGAGAGAGAGAGAGAGAGAGAGAGAGAGAGAGAGAAAATGCTTGTAACGCCGCATTTAAATGATGTTTGAAAAATACTCGACGAACGCCAAACAAAACTAATCGAATTTCAATGAGTACAATGCAATGCCGCTGATTGTATAAGAAAATGGCGCTGATCTAACGACATGGCCAAATGGCAATATTTTCTTTTCTTTGTTTATTCTCTTTGTTTATCGTTATCTGTTCTGTGTTTATCATATCATACTGAGTGGAGATGATAATAACGGTTTTTTTACCATCAAAAATGATGATGGTATTGGTCGCAAAGATGAAAAATAAGAATCATTCAACGATTGAATTCATTTGTTATCGAAAACAGCATTTCATTCAACATCCAACATTCAACATCAACTTAAAAGCTTTTAAGTATTTTATGCAAAGAATACAATGGAAATATAATTTAAACTAGTTACATAGATCTGATGGCATTTTTAATAAATTATTCAAACCGAATAATTTTGCGTAAATTTTCGATATTTATTTGATAAAAACAAATGTGTCAAATCAACATTGTGCATGAATAACAATATGTCTTTGAAAATATTGGGGGAGAAAAAGAAAAAGGAACACAAAAAAGAAAAAAAAAAAAAAAAAATTTGCAAAATGTAAAATTAATGTCTGAGTTGTCCTACCGGAATAAGAATGTCAAAAGTTTGTGTGTACAGAGCGCATAAACTTTCGACGGGTCCTTTTTAGATCATTAGAAAGGGTTCAGTAAGTGAAATAACAAAAAAAAAAAAAAAGAAAAGTTTTTTTTTCGGAGATTCCTTTGAAGAAAAACTTGGTTTTGTATTTGCAATTAAAAGTACTTTGAAATCGCCGATCGATGACTCTAAGGCCATATATTTCATTTTGTGAAAAACTTGACAAAATGAAAAACTTTTTCTGTTTGCCTTGGAAACTTTGAGTTGTTCCCTTTTGGGGGATATATCGAAGCTGAAACATTTTTGCTGACTTGATATTGTTTGTTTCATTTCATTTGTGTGTATCCAGTTTTTCGTTCGTGATTCGTTAAAATCGTTTCAACGCATCACACCAAACAGTAATGTGTCGTGGCAAAGTGATGTAGTGGGCTGGCTGGCTGTGGCTGGCTGGCTGGCTGGCTCATATGGCATGGCGTTTAAACCAGTGTGAGAGTAACGTCTCAGGAGGGTGCCTTTCGTGAAGCTCATTTCGCTCTTTCTGTGTGTGTTTTTGTGCTGTCATGAAACGAAATTATCAAGAGTTTGAAAAACACTTGAAAATTTCCGATTCTCGGTGCATCATTTCGGCGCTTCATCAAATAGTTTCCATTTCCTTGCATAACAAAAGAAAATATCGACTCCCTTGACTACCAACTGTTTTTATTCAGTGAACAGTAGATCTTTATCCGTATATGTTTTGTATTTGATTGAATAAAGAGAGAGGGAAAGATAAGAAAAGAGAGAGAGAGAGAGAGAGAGAGAGAGCAAGAGAGAGAGAGAGAGCAAGACAGAGAGAAAGAGAAAGAAAATGCTATTGACTCACATAAAATACACACAAACACATACAAATGCTTGCATGCCAAACGAAAGAAGAAAAAAAAAATTCAGCTTTTATTGTAATCTGCTTTTGCTTTATATGTATACATTACGTGCTCTTTAGTTCTACATCCTCTTTTTGTCTAATTTACCTTTTGATTCGTTTTTTTTTCCTTTCTCATCAGCACATACGGAGCAACACTGAATTGCACATGAATGTCAGCATCGTTACGAAAAAGAGTACGTGTGATAAACTTGGTCGTCGGCTTTTTACTGACATCGTTCACGACACGTACACTTACTGAACTTATACATCCATGTGATGGATTTGATTTATTTTGTGCTAGTTGTGACAATGATTTTCACGATGTTTTGCCGTTCTATAAACACTCCCTTGTTCATTCTCTCTCAAACTCTTTCCTTCTCTCATTCACTTCTTCTCTTTTCTATATCTTACTCTTTCACTCGCTCCAACCATTTTCCCATTCCCATTCCCATTCCATTGCTATCCAAATGTGTTCACGTATTCCATTGTACAATTAGAAAACTCATTTGCGCTTGGATTTCGAAAACAATTGTGCGCTTTTCCGACAATGAATAGGCAAGAGTGAGTCGAAGAAAATTGTGCATAATACGAGATAGACATTTTCGTAAATGTAACGATTTTCTCATTCTCATTAAGAGTGAGAGTGAGAGTGAGAGTGAGTGAAAGAGTGAGAGATAAGAGAGAGAGAGAGAGAGAGAAAGAGAGAGAGAGAAAAGAGAGAGAAAAAGAGAGAGAGAATGAACGATATATGCGATTCAGATTCAAGAAGAACCAATGTTAATATTGTGTGCAATGTGTTTAATGGAAAATGCCTTTTTGAAAAACTCAACCAAAACAGAATATAGTACGGTACATTTTGGAGCTTACGTGACGTGTGAAGAAGACGAATGGACGTACTTTTCCTGTTTGCCAGTGTGACGATGTGCATTTTCTAATTGAACAAATTCACTAAATCAAACGCGACATTCGTAAATCGGAAATGTAAATCCATTAAAAGCTGCGACATTAGCATTTGACCAAATTTAAGTGAATTCCCCATTTGAAATTTATTTGACTTCGAAAATAAAAAAAACAAATTACTGCTTAAATTTCAATGAAAAATTGTTTCGAATGAGAAAAATTACATTGTTTTTTTAAATTAAATATTTTCTTTGATTATATTGCAAAATGTTACATATGTGTGTCGAATTTAAATTGAATATACTGATTGCCAATAGCTGTGGCTTTGATCAAATGTGTGGAAATGCATTATTGACAAATTATTAATTAGGGATAAACTCTGATAATCCTCATGAGATACTATCAATGCCTTTGAGTGCTTAAGAAGTGAGCTTGCACAATCATCGCATGTAATGCATACTCTCTATACATGCATCAATATTTCAATTTTCAAGTGATGAAGAGAACAAAAATTCAGTATTTGAAGAATTTTTATTCAAGAAAGATACAATTTACGAGAAATAGAGAAATGAAGCCCAAAAAAAGATGAGGGGAAAAGGGAGAATGATGAAGGGGTGAAGGAGAATGAAGAGCTCTTCAATGTAAATTTATAAGAATATATATGAGGAGATTGAAAAGAATGTGAAAAAAATTGAGCCATAACAATTTTGTGTGATGTGATGTAGACTTAGACATCAAAAAAGTTTTCTTTTGAAAATTCAGTGACGGTCATAGATGCACATCTGCATCAGTCTTCCGCATGCATATTTTTACATCTGCGCATCATGTGAATTTCAATGAGCTTTTGTTGATGTTTTCCTATCGTTCGCGAGTAAATTCAATTTGGCTGAACTTTTCTTTAACAAATTCTCTGGTGCATGATGTATATAGTTTTTGTGTTTAGATGTTGCATTGAATGTTGATTCAAATTTCGAGAGCTTCACTTTATATTATTTAACATCATCACTCGCCATGCACATCTTCTTCAATATAACCCCTCAAATTTCAAACCTTATCCAGTATACTGATTGAAAGACAACTCTTGATAAAGTCTTTTGATAAACCAAAAACCCTTTTTGTAATCTTTGACCTGTAATTAAATGAGGTATTTCATTACTGTTCAAGATATGAAAAATGCTCGAGATAGAAATGGATGAGAGACCAAGAGAAAGCATTCCATTTTGGTTTTGAGCTCTAAATCGGATTTGATGTCCATTTGTAAGAGTTTTTTTTTTCTTTTTTTTTTGGTGAATTTATTTTTTATCGCATGAAAAATTACTTTGGAAAATATTTGTGCGAATGTTTTTCTTCCCTATCTCTCTCTCTCTCTCTCTCTCTCTCTCTCTCTCTGTGTGTGTGTGTGTGTTTGGCCATCCTCCTCCATTAGTCACACAAGGAAGCTAATATTTCAGAATTTGCACACGAATAAGTAATTTGCATTTGATAAATATCTGTGCTCATTTTGCACCCGTTATTTCCGTGAAACACATGCCGTGCTTTCTTTTGAGCAATCAGTTTGGATATTTTGCGAAGAGGATTTTTGATGTGAAATGCATTCAGTACTTTTATGTTATGGTGGCTTCTCTGTAAATCGCTCTAGAGAATAAAATAGTTTTGTAAATTCACAATGCAACCATGCAAATGTCGACACAAAATTAAATGCACAACAAGATAGGTCATGAAAAATGTTGGAAAAAAAAAAGTTTTAGTTAGAGGGAGGGACAGAGAGATAGAGAAAAAAGAGAAAGAAAGAGAGAAAGAGAGAGAGAGAGAGAGAGAGAGAAAACGAGTGAGAAAGAGAGTGAGAAACATTCGAAAACTCTGTGTAAACATATCGGAAATGATATCTAAAAAAAAGTTGAAGCACCGCAGCAAAAAAGAAAAAAAAAAAACAATATTTGAATCGAAAAAAAACGCACATTGCATTGAATGCGCCTTTGGCGTACTTGAATATTTGATGCGATTGTAAAATAAATAAGGCCACATTAGCATACCACAGATGATGTTTTGTTCTCTCTCTCCCTCCCTCTCTCACTCTCTCTCTCTTTCTCTCTCTCTTTCTCTCTTTCTTTCTCTTTTTTCTCTATCTCTCTGTCCCTCCCTCTAACTAAAACTTTTTTTTTTCCAACATTTTTCATGACCTCTATCTCTCTCTCTCTCTCTCTCTCTCTCTCTCTCTCTCTCTCTCTCTCTTTCTACGTGTGTGAGTATGTGTCAATGTGTTTTTTTTTTTTCTATCGCATTTGGGAATCCAGTTGAATTTAATTGATTGACGTGTTTGCAAGCGGGTGCACAAATTCGATAAACAATCAGTTCTCTGAAGGCATATATTCCATAAATTTCCCAGCGATTCCTCAATTCTTTTTTATTACACACAATTTGCTTACGATTCAGTTTTTTTTTTTTTTTTTGGGCAAACGTGCAATTTTTTTTTTTATTCTCATTCATTCGCACTCTCTCTTTCTCTTTCTCTTTCTCTAAATCTATTTTTCTCATTTTACTTTATTCACAAAGCAACAAAATACAATAAATTTCTACGCTTGCGGCAGTTTATATTTTTTTTTTTTGCGCTATGGGGTTTCGCATGAATGTGACAATCAAATGGGCGATTCAAATATATATTGGATCACACATAGTTTTTTTTTTTTATCTCTCTCATCTTCTTCACTTTCGTGCCATGCACGTTTTGCATTGAAATTTAACCATATTTGAAGACGCGCTACTGAATCCTCTGTTTCATATTTTATGGTATATTTATTTGAGAGCCTGTGTGACGAGATTTATCGAATATTGGAAAATAAGCAAACGAGTTTTATCCATTCATCGTTGCCCTTTTTTTTTGTCGTTTATTTTCCAGTTATTTTTTTTTTTTTATGATGACGGAAAATGAAGTGAATATTATTTGATCGGAAATATTATTATTATATTTTTATGCGTAATTTCTTCAAAATGCGGAATTCAATGCAAATCAATCGCATTCCATTGCACAGTTTAATTGAAAAGCTGATTAAATTCCAAACACTTCGCCTGATATGTTGTTCGTAATCTCATCTAAGCACACATCATCATCCACACACTTACGCCTATGCACGCTCGTACGAACACAATTATATTAACTTACCTAATGCACTGAATATAATTATCCAATAAAATTATAATGCAAATCCTATTAGATGCTGAGAGATAACAAGGGCTCAACAGCAATCTGGATGATTATTAAGTTTTCTATATAATAAAGATTTTGACATTTATATATATATATACAGAGATAATAATTCATGCATTGAATTGGCCGATAAATCAAAACATCGATTCGCAAAATCATTGTTAGTGACATTATTAGCCTTTAACATATATATTCCCATGAGTAATGGTACACAAGGACGGAAAGTAAACAACAGTGAAAAGGAACGTGAAAGAGAGTGAGAAAGAGAAAGAGAAAGAGAGAGAGAGAGAAAGAGAGAGAGAGAGAGAGAGAGAGAGAGAGAGAGAGAGAGAGAGAGAGATAGAGAAAGAGAAAGAGAGAGAGAGAGAGAGAGAGAGAGAGAGAGAAAGAGGAAGAGAAAGAGAAAGAGAGAGAGAGAGAGAGAGAGAGAAAGGAGCTAAATCGAGCACTTTTGGATGGAATATGAACATCTTTCCCATATGGCCATTTATATTTAAAAAAAAAAAAAAGCTTTTCATGCATAACTAATATAAGCTGAAAACTTTTTGCCAAATGACGGTTTTTCCTCTATCGCTCGCTTCACTCACTTTGCCCATTCTCTTTGTCCCTTTTGCTCTCACTTTCGTTATCTTTCTTTCACTCATTCTCCGTTTTTCCATCGAGACTATAAAATTATTAATGTTTGAACTTTATCAAAGCCTGATCCCCAATATTATCACCAAATCGGTGTACAATGAAATATGGTATTGTGTGCACATTAAATATGGCTTCAGTTGTTAAGTGAAAATGTTCATTCTCGGAAAATCTAAACACGAAAACCATGTAATTATACACGATGAATGTTTTCAATTTACAAACTAACCGAATTATCTGGAAGGTGTATTTAAGACTGTGGATACTTTGCTTGAATGCCATTTAAATGTGTTGGCTCATTTGTTGTTATGTTTATGTAATGTAATGCAAGACAATCTATCAAATCAGGATTCACGTTGGCAGTAAACGTTCGCATAAATGTTGCTTTATAAATGTTGGAGCTTTACGCTGAAAATTCTAAGACGAAGAAATGACAGAAAATACAGAATGGCAATGAGAAAGTGTGTGCAAAAGAGACAGAGACAGTACAAAACACACACACACACAGAGAGAGAGAGAGAGAGAGAGAGAGAGAGAGAGCGAGAAAACGAGAAAGAGAGAGAAAGAGAAGGAGAGAGAGAGCGAGACACAGAGAGAGTGAAACAGCGAAATTCCTTATCGTTTCTAGTTTTAAACAATAGCTTGAAGGGGTGGAAAATATTAAGCAAAATTGCCAAGTCAAATGACAGATGCGTGGTTTGTTTCATTTCATTTTCATATCAAGATCATGCAAACTAATGTCATGTGTTTTGTGTCAAAGTTTTCGATAAACATAAATAAGCAAACGCACGACGTGTAAAATATTAGCTTTATATAGCTTGTATAGTGTCCGATCTATTTAAAGATTTATGTCGTAATTGTTTCGAAGATCGTTTTCACAAATATCAAGCTTGATTCGATAATAAAATGTCGAAAGGTATCAAACGAACGAATGGACAAAACAAAAACAAAAAAAAAAAAAAAAAAATGGATTCTTTATATCATTTTCGCCAACCAAATGCAATGGTGTCAAATAAAATAACGTAAACCTTTTCTCTTTTTCTTCTATTCCATCGTTGTTGTTTTTTTTTCCCCGGTTATAAATAAGCAAATAAATATGCAGAGGAGCAGCATAAATGGTGAGGCAGCAAATGGATGATGGTAGTAAATGGAATGCGATGGTTACATATGCTAACAAAACTACAATTTCGGGTGTTCATGTATGTATGTATGTGTGCACTGTGATTTTCTCGTCATTTGTGCGGTCGCCTAAGCTTTAGCTCTGGTGTAGTTGAAGCATAAAAATGGCATATTTTTTCATGATTTAAGTATTTACGCATTATGTATTCGTGGGTGTTACGCGCCTTTTTTGTGATTTCATTTTTTTTTTTTTTTTTTTTTTTATTTCTCGGTCGGTGTTATTCCACACATTTTTTTTTTTCTCTTTCTCTTACTTTACCGTGCATTCACATAACTTGCCGTATGCCAAAATGTTTTTAGCTCCAAATCCAGATATATATATATATATATATTATGAACGCACATATTAATGCGATAAAACAATGCTATAACACACGGAAAAAAAAACATACAATTTACACATACATATGGAAACACACCCATAATGTCACAATCAAATACACATGGAGAGATAGAGAGATTGCGGGAGCATGCGATTTTTGGATTCCAGGGAACATGCGACCAAACCAAACGAATATCACACAGAGAAAACGAGAAAAAAATAACCCACCGGATATTTGTGTATAACATATTTTTATAGCGCATAGAACGAATTACAAGTGGAAATATTGGGCCATATATTTCAATGTGGTTTAATGGGCTTACATCGATCCTCCACACTCGTTCGCCTCACCAGCAGCAATTCATTTCTATTCTATTGTTCTTTCGCCCATTTTACGTTACAGGCCAATCGGCCAAAAATTGTGTGTGTTTGTGTTGTATGAGTGTGTGTGACTCACCCTCCACTGCAGTCATTTCATTCATATTTTTGTTATGCTTTCGATTGAGCTTTTTGTTTTGTATATTCCATTTCGATTGTTTTTTTTCCTCTCCTTTGGGTGAGTTTTTTTATTGTTGTTGTGGATGATTTTTTTTTTTTTTTTTTTTTGTTCTGTTCGATTTTGTGTTTCATTTATTCTTTTCAACTGTGATGTTCATCTGGAATGCAATTTTACAACATTTACAATCGTAAACAATACAAGATAGACAATAACATACGAATGTGTGGATACGTGGCTGAATAGATTTGGCATTGTTTTTGTTTGTCACATCTCTAGGCCAAAAATTATTATATAGCTGTTATCTGGCCGCCAAATCGTTGAATCGAATGCGACACATTGGTCGTTACAGAAAATCACAACTGAATATAAAGAATCATACAAAGCAATTGATGTTCAAACGATATGCGAAAATCAAATTCACGCAAAATAAATTATCCCTCTTGTAAGCATCAGCTCGAAACAATCGCTCTACCACCGTTGTTCTGTTGTTTTTTTTTTCCTCTTGTTCGTTATGCCTTTTGCTCGTAAAAAAAAAGATTTGTTTTTATTATTCGTGTGTTTGCTATTTTTTTTTTTTTTTTTTTTTTTTTGAACTTTTTTTTATTTTATCACGGAAACGATGAAGCGGCCGAAATGCAAGATACACAATCAAATTTATATAAAAAAAAAAGAAAACAATCACGTAAAATTGATCATAGTTGGTGCTTGGTGCGGCTGCAAACATTTTGAACAATTGCCAAATTCAATCGATAACAATCCGAGCGGAACAATTTTAATACATTATCCATGTGAATGAAAAATGAACAATATGCGTTCAATATTCACCGTGAAAATATTCTCCAATTTCACATTTCGACATATCTGAATATTCGATTCACATGAATTTGATTATATTATAGTTTTTCCACGATGTGAATTTACTCTCAAACTGATACTCATACACCGAACCATTGTCAAATGGAATAGAATACTGATTTCCAATTCAAACACCATATTCAATTCACAAAAAGGATTTTCAGACACAGAAATTCTATGTAAAAGAACGAGAAAGAGAGAGAAAGAGAGAGAGAAAGAAAGAGAAGAAACTAAATGGGCAAACGATATCGAAATTGACTTTTTGTTGTAATTTATACAATTGAACATTGTCTAATGGTTTAATTCGGACGACTTTTTCCGAATTTTGGTTTAATTTTCATACAGAGAAAATAAAAACAATTGAATCAATAACTAACAACTAACAAACAAATAAAAAAATTGCCGATGTAACGAATGAGAGAATTAAGCCATATTTCCGGAATAGTAGCACCAACTGTAGCGTGCAATCACTAGCGTGCAAGCATTATTTATAATATATATATTTTTTGTTCATTTGTTATCGGAAAAGTTGGGAGGGAAAGGGGTGTGGAATTGTTTTTTTTCTCTCGTTTTGTGTATGTGTGCGTTTTCTCACAAAACGAGATTTGGTCCTGTATGAAATCACAAATACAATATGCAAAACCAATTAGGAAATGATCTTTTTTCGGGCATTTTCATTCACATGAACGATGTTGATCTAAACATATACCCAGAAGAAAATTTTTTGAGTTTTCTTCTTATGGGAACTGAAATTCATTTCCCAATTGAAAATGTTTTTCGTTATATACGAATATAACTCGAAGCAAATTTGAGTTAGAAATGTAATAAATCTTTTAGCTTAGAAAACTCCATGCGAAATTGAAAAGTGACCGCAATTTTTATTGTCGAGGAGAGAGAGAGAGAGAGAGAGAGAAAACCATTACTGAAACTGAATGTTCACAAATGCGTAAATACATTCGACTTTGTGCATTGATTCACACAGACACACATAATATATACCGGCTGCTGACATAAACATGTTCAGTGCACTGCAACAACTGCTTCTCAAAATCAAACGACAAAAGAGGACAACGAGGATTATTTTTTGAAAGCTGAACAAAAATTCGTAGAAGTTTTTTAATGAAAGTTTTAGCTTGCAATGATTTTGTGTGGTGAACGCCATAGTTAGCCTGATGGCAGCTACAATACCATCATGTAACCCGATTTACTTTTTTTATGTTCATTCTGTGGGTGCATTTTCATTTTTTCTTCCCTGAAAATGTTCCTGATTTTCGTTACAATGTAAAAGTCGCTGATCTGCTTTCTCTCACTCTCTTTCTCTCTCTCTCTCTCTCTCTCTCTCTCTCTCTCTC
>JAQOWM010000975.1:982500-1052500 GCA_029041755.1 Resseliella maxima
TTAGTATTGCGGAATTGCAGCACTTTTCCAGTAGAACATTTTACAATCTCAGCTTTCGAACAACCACTGTCACTGCAAACTTTCAAAATTCTATTGAAAAGCACACATTGTGTAAAAACAATTATGTCAAGTCAAATACTGTTTTTGAAAGGATCTGGAAGATATCTAGGCCCAGACGCAGTTTTCAATTTTGATATTCTCTTGCCTCTTTTGCCTCTTTTACTTTCTATCTTTCTTCTTTCTCTCATTTTCTCTACCCCTCTTCTGTCTCTCTCTTTCTTTCTTCCTTTCTCTCTCTCCCTTTCTTTCTCTCTCTCTCTCTCCCTCCCTTCCTATCTCTTTCTATCTCTTTCCCTTTGTCTGCTTCTCATTCTATCTATTCTATCTCTCTTTCTATCTCACTTTCTAGTTCTGTTTTTCTCCTTCTGTTTCCCATTCTTTCTCTCCCATCCCCCATCTCTCTCATACTTTAACTTCTCTTTCTTCGCTTCGTTTGCATCCATCCATTGGAACATCAGAGGAAAATGTTTTGGGGTAAAAATATTTTTTATGATCAAACGTGCTAACTAATCTGATACTTAGAAACCCGAACAGTTTCGAGAAATACACCATTTTGCTCCGAATGTTTCATATAATCATTTTTGTGTACGTGCTTAATTCCACTTGAAAATAAAAATGATTTTAACATGGGCCAATTCGGTCGTTAATTGATGGTAATAGTATTTCGCATGGGTAAAATTAATGAATTTCTATTGGTGATTCGGTATTTTCTTCGTCCATAAATATTTAATTAATATTTCTCACTCGATACACGTACACAATTTGTGTTTTTTTTCCCTTCTATCTATCTATCTCTCTCTATCTCTCTCTATCTCTCTCTGATTCTCTCTCTCTCTCTCCCCCTCTCTCTCTCTCTCTCTCTCTCTCTCTCTCTCTCTCTCTCTATCTATCTCTCCCCGTTATACATTCGAAAATTTCAAATAATGACCACATTTTCCTCATCGCGTACATTGCTGCACAATTTTTGAATCATTTTTTTTTTTTTTCGGTCAGATAGTGTATATGATTGAAACGATAGTACAAATATATTCCACTAATTGTTGTTATTTTTGATTAGTTATTATTGGTGCGATATGATTTGATTTTTAATGGGTGAAAAATGCCAGCCACGCGTTAGTTATTTGTTGAAAAACGATTTGGTTAAATTAAAAAAAAAAAAAAAAAAAAAAAAAAAAAATGGAAAAAGGTAAAAAAAATCAACTAAATAAAATGGATATCATTTGGTTGGAAAATGCAAATAATAATTTCTATTGGATTTGCAAATGAGATTTTCAATTTGGTTAAAATTTAATCTCATTTCTAACACATAGACACACCCGCACACATTGTCATGCCAACACATTTACACACACAACACAATTTGATTAAAATGGAAAACGAATTATTAGAAGCCATTAATGACGAAAATTATCATTTAAAATAAATCAAAGGATTGCATTGTTCGAATGAAAATTCAGGTCAGGTTTTCGATGTTCAATTGAATGCACATAAGCCGATTAGCATATTTCATGTGCAGTTTACCTGAAAATCCGATTGCCAATATAAGATAAATTACAAAAGGATCTGCCCCATCGCAAGCAAGTTTGGTTTTGTGCAAGGAAATAATAATCAATAGGAAATTTTTTTTTTTTTTTTTTGCTGCATTTACATTTTGGAACAACCACACAAATATAGCAATCGAGAGTAAGTCATTAAATATTGTGCATAAATATCATCATCACAAACACGCAAACTGATGAACTCTACTGATGGTCGTTGGCTCTTGAGCCAAAAACTCAATAAATATATACATATACATCGACACACATTTCTATGTATAAATTTTATATTGAAAATTGCGGTTATACACTAACAAACCGGAATGATGAAAGCAAATGGGGAATTATATCCATTGGACATTAAACCAATATAACCAAATGAAGTTGTGTCTTTTGATTGTATGTTAGTGTGTGTGTTTTTGTGTGTGTGTGTGTGTGTGTGTGTGTGTGTGTGTGTGTGTGTTTATTTTTTGTGTACCATAGCAAAATGGCTAAAATCCCAAACGATATTTATTTATAATTTTACTAATGAAAATCGTATTTGGGAAAAGCATTTTCCCAACCAAATGGGAAATGGTTTCAATAAAATGGTTCAACATTTTATGAGCATGAAGAAAAGACAATATTCTAGATATGAATTGGTAAGTTAAGAGAAGCGAAAGATGTAAACTTAAAATTTCATCGAAATGTAAATTGAGTGCACATTTTCCATTCGTTGAAACATGATGCTTTTTTGCATGAAAGAATTTTGTGGGCAAATTAAAGTTAAATAAATTTAATTCCATTGCAAAGTTTTGCAATCGAAGGAAAATGTGAAAGAATGAGATATGGAAAATCTTAAAATATTTCAAGATTTTATCGTTAACATTGTGAATGTGCAACTTTTATGTGCATTTATTGCAATTTATCTCTTATTCAAGTACATTTTTGAAATTTTGATTAAAAGTATTATATTTATGTGAGAAACATTGCAATTTTATGGAATGAAAATGTTTACATTTTAATAGCATTCTTCATACTCGGCGAAATTTTTTTTTTTTTTTTTTTTTCTGTGTGTTTGTCTTTTATTACATTAATTTATTTTACTTTGCTTCGTTCACTGTATTTTGATAAATAATTAGTTTTTTGTCTGAAGTAGCGAATGGTTGTGTTTCATGGTATAAACATGACAAGGTTAACACCTTCAAGTTGGTTATAAGTTTTACAAAAACCAAGACATAAGGCATATATGCCCAAGAAATTTGAACAAGTTAACTTCATTTACTTAGGTAAATAGGAAGGGGCAAACTGCTACTGAAACTATCGAACTGAATTCAAAACTACCGAACCAAATTAGATATACCGACTTAAAATCAAAACTACAGGATAAATTACCGAGCATACCAAAGCATGTACCGAACAATGTAACAAAACAGAATGTTCTACTAGGTTTTGATACATGTTTCGGTATATGTTTCGATACATTCGATACATTTGTTCGGTATTTCTAATTTATTTCGGTTGTGAGTTGCCCCTTGATAAATGGGAATATTTCTTTCGCAAGCGAGCAATATAATTAGATTTGGCCCAAGCGAGACATGCAATAAACACCAATTCCAGTGTGAAAACAATGTTTTAAACAGGAAAACATTCATTTTCACTCACTCACTCATTCTGACATGGAATATAAAGTTTTACCTTTTATTCGTGACGTTCAAACAAAAGTCGTTCAGTCTGGCACACAAAACTTTGTTATAATAATATCTCTATCTCTTTCTTTGTTTCTTTTTTCGTCTAGCCCGTTCTTGTCGCTGCTTTACTTGCTAACGCTCTCAGTCTACTTTTTATAAATTCACCTGGTTGGTTAGTTTAGTTTGGTCAAATTGAATGAATAAATAAACAATCAAGTTAGACAATGAAAATTAAAGCGAATATGGAAATTTGTTTGAAAAATGATTTTTCCACAAAACTGATAATCATCAATCAGCATTAAATTACAAAAACCATAATTGAATTTAAGCCTCATGTCTCTCTTTGAAGCAGATGTTACATGAGTTGCTCTCTGCATTAATATTCAATTAGAAAATGTATTTGTTCACCCTGAATCTGATTACATTACTGATGAATTTGATTTTTTTTTTTTTTTTTGTTTGAAATCAAAAAACGAACTCTTTCACAATATTTATTAATAGCATGCGGTGATTTTTGTTTCGACCATTGCACAATAATTCATATCATCGAATTTGTCACAAAAAAAGAATTTTTTTGCATTCTATTTTTTACTTTATTTTTCTCGCCCCATTTTTCGTATTCTTTTTTTTTTAATGTTGTAAATGCATGTAATGGATATCGTCATTTTATATTTGGTCAAAACGATTTCAATTTTTTCCAATTGGACATCAGCACATAGTCATTAATTCAATCAATTTATTTGCTACCGTTTGTATATTTCATTGTGAACACCAATTCAGTTGATGAAAATTAAATTGCAGTTTGCGCGATGATGAATGATATATACGAATATTTGATATTATTTCAATTTTAATTTCAATTTCAATTTCAATTTATTTAAATAAGATAAGGGAGAAGTTCACAGAATATTCTTTTTTCAATATAAATTTATGTAAACCTGAAATGGAATGTAATAAGAGATATTATATTGACGACTTCAATTTCACGTAGATTGTGATACATTCGAGGATACATTTCATATAATTAGATTAAAATGTAACAAATGGAAAAAAAACCAGTAATTATAGCCTAGCTGCGGCTCCAAATCGATTCATAGAATATTAACAGTTAATCGAGAGCAAATGAAAAAATCGCCCAATATCCACCCGCTATAATCATGACTATTATAATTGTGAGCTTTTGATCTAATTTTTTACTTGATTCTGATTTCATTCTATTGCATTTTCTTTGGACCATTTCATCAGTTCAGATTACAAGTGCTATTACCGTGAGTGAACCATTCGAGTGTTAAGACCAAATTAATGTAATTTTCACGTTTTAATGAAATTTTGAGAATAAAATCGTCTTTTCAAACGTGAAATATCCGAAAAATCGCTAACAATTGATCATGGTCTATTCCATGCAAAATATTCCATGTAATAAAAGACGAAGCATTTTCTGTACAGTTTTTATTTTGTTTTATCCATTTCTTTTGTTGATTTTTTGATTGACAATGAAATTGGTGAGTAAAAACGTTTGTGCGCATTTTTTTTTTCTCATCGCTTGACAACATCTCGAATTTCAGATAAAAAATGACATATGAAATTGTCTACTTGAACTTTAAGTGTGAGTGTATTTTTTGTATTTATGTGAAAATGTAGTGGTGTTTTGTATATGTGAAGAAGAATTGGTGATGTGTGTTTGTCGTGCATTCCAAGAACAATATTAACAACAAAAACATAGTAAAAAAAAAAGCATTTCAAGTCATTTTCACAAGTGATATTCAAGTGTATCTTTTAACTGGGAATGATGGTTCATACAGAGCGCATTCATCTTAATCAAATGGTGCCCGGAAAAATAAAATCGACTCGCTCTGATTTTGACAGTTTTTGTCAGTCAAATCCACTTTTGAAAGTCAGTTAAGTCAAGCACTTGATTTATATTTGTTATATGCAATAAGAGACAGAAAAATACGGAGAGAAAGAGAGAGAGAGTAAGAGATAGAGAGAGATAGAGAGAGATAGAGAGAGATAGAGAGAGATAGAGAGAGATAGAGAGAGATAGAGATAGAGAGAGAGAGAGAGAGAGAAAAGAAGAAGGAAAGAGAGAGGCAAAGAGAATGTGCTTTAATAAGATTACATGAATTGAGAATGTGTGTGTTTGAAATTTGCTAGTCATTCGGAAAAACATGAGAAAAATTCAACGATGATAACAGCATCTCTGGCGAATCATCAACTTGAACACATATAAAAAAAAAATGTCTGATGAAAAATACTTTGTATTGAAGTTAAAACAAGCACTAACTTTGTAGCTTGATGTTGTATCATATTAATTGTCTTGAAAATAAAGCAAAAACTTTTTAAAAGCCATGAAAATCTTGATTAGCTGATATGCGCACAGGGATATTTGAATATGCAGAAAATTTGAATAGAATGAGCTTCATAACATGCATCAAACAAACATTTTCACAGTTTTATTCCATTTTGAATGAAACGATGATAAAAGGAAAACATCATCACCATTCCTATCATTATAATCTGTCTTTATGAAATCATCCCGGAAATTCTTTGAAATATAAACATGAATTTTGTGATTAAATTCGTAGTAAAAATCAAGTGAAAAACGTGAGCAGAACAAATAAAACCGACTGATTTTGGTGACATATATTCGCATTGAATAGAAAAATAGAGTAATTTTCTATTGCTTTGCTTTCTCTTCACTTCTCTTTCTCGATCTCTCTCTCTCTCTCTCTCACTCTCTCTTTCTCTCTCTCTCTCTCTCTCTCTCTCTCTCTCTCTCTCTCTCTCTCTCTCTCTCTCTCTCTCTCTCTCACTCTCACTCTCACTCTCGTTCTCTCTCTCTCTCTCTGTTTCTCACTCTCTCTCTCTCTCTCTCTCACTCTCTCTCTCGTTCTCTCACTCTCACTGTAGCACGTTTTATGAATAATATTAATTAAAATTTCCAACATGATCATGCACAACATTGGTGTCAGTTGGCTTGACATTGGTTTGCTGTATAAAATAAAGAGAAAAAAAAACCACTCATCTTCAGAATATTCATTTCATCATTGTACGATGTGATGCTGCAGCGCAAACTGTTAATGTATCCATTAGCTTCGCATAAATTGCATAACGAATGGTTTGGGGTAAAGTAAAAATACGATTAAAACCAAAAGTGAAATAGACATTAAAATGATTGATCATTTGAATTAATTACCATAAAATGAAATAAATTGCACTTTGAATGAATGAAATTGCATTATATTTTCTTATATTTAAGCAATTTGCACTCACAACAAATTTTGCACAACTTGACGACTCCATTTTTGAGCAAGATGGGCGAACAACAAAGACACTTGAAATGAATTAAATTAGCTGTATTTTAAGAAGTATGGCTCGAGTTCAAACGTTAAACTTTATTTGCATTACTAAACATTTTTGCAACAAAATTGCTTGTTATGTAACATTTGGATTTGAAATTTCAAATAAATTTTATATTCTTTTTAAAAAAAAAAGCAATGGAACCTTGATGAGTTTTTTTTTTTCTTCTCAACAAAATCATTGAATTACTATTCTGAGTTTCAATCTAATTAATGATAATATTTACATTTCAGTAGTTTTGAGATTTAAATCTGAGCATGCATATCGTTACATTCTCCACATGACTTAATCCCATAGAATGATATTTCGATGTGATAAAACTGTAACTACAATAAAATGTCGCTTTTTTGTGCCCTGTTAATTCGCTCACGATTATTTTCATTCGTTTGCATTCAAGCGATAATTACTGCAGTGAAAAAAAAAACGACCAGAAAAGAGACGAACGAGAGAAAAATGTGGGTGAGATGTGTGCGATGGCAATGTTGTTTTCTGGTTAAGGTTTCGGATTTTTTTTTTCTTCTTTTTTTTTTTTTTTTTTGAACGAGTATGATAAAACGTGCTATACATTGTATGGTGTGCTGCTCAATACAAAGTTAGAAACACGTAATTGTACACCAATTCTCATTTCATTTGGATGCATCAGCGCACATCACGAACATGTTCGTACAACAAAATCGACTCAAATATTCCTACATTCGTTAGGTGCTGAATTTTAAAATTGTCATACACAAGCGCACACACACACACACAAATTCCAAATCCATGTATGCCTAGATTCGTGCATCTCGTATAAACACACAAAAAAATACTCTCGAAGCACCTAAAACATTTTGTACAGCCAAAACGAGCAAATGGTAATGGGATGGTGCTTTAATAAATAGTTGTTGGCACAACACAAGCTTCATGCATCCAAAACTTGGCATTTTTTTCTCTGTTTTCCTCTATTTTGTTGTTCTGACAAAGAATAAAAGGAGAAAATGCCAGAGAGTGAAAAAAAAAACAACCAGCAGTTGGAATTCGAAGCGCAGGCATTCATTGATGTGCTGTTTTCCTTCTCGAATTGCTCGTCGTTCAGTATTCATACAAGTCTTCGATTTGCATACACTTAGAAGTGCATTCACAAACAAACAAAAAAAACACATAAAATCAACCATTTCACATTCTGTACAGATTCCGTATCTTTGCAGTAATTGTTTGGGGGAGGAAAAAATAAATTAAAACGAAGCAAAAACGAAGGAAAAAGCGGAAAAGTTTCCGAGAAAGGAATGAAAAAAGGAAAAGAGCAAAAAAAAACATACCAAACAACATTTCTCTCCGCAAATGAAATGACTGACAAACACCGAGAGAAGAAAGAGAGAGAGAGAGAGAGAGAGAGAGAGAGAGAGAAAGAGAAAAGAGAAAGAGAAAGAGAAAGAGAGAAAACGCCAAACTCTTGACTCTGCAACATGCTTGGCAATGTAAAGTTTTATTTTATGCTCTCCAGAAGAATTAGCATTTTATGAAAGAAGAATGAACACAAAAAAAGTGCCATAAACTCAAAACAAAATAGAGTGAACAAACGAAAGAAGCAAAAAAAAAAAAAAAAAAAAATTATTGAAACGACCTCCGCCATCAAACCGAATGAAACAAAGTCAGAGCCCGCTCAGCCGATGGTTGTAAAGCCATCATTGTGTGTCATCAGTGTTTTATAGTTGATTCCAAAAACCAAATCGATTTGGTTCGCATTTGGATTGAACGCGTTGTTCGCCACCTCTTTAGAAAATTGTCATCGACCGTGTCGATTCCGTGATCCATTTGTTTTATTATACCTGTTCATTCCAATCGCTCTCCCTTCCGCATATCAAATTCTCTCTCTCTCACTCTCTTGCTCTCCCACTCTTCCGCTCTCCCTTGTTTCTTTTATGCCCTGCAATTTTTGCAGCCAACCATCGAATGTGTGCCAATGAAATTGCGGACGCGTGAGAAAAGGTGCCTGTTTACAGAATCCATTTTAAAATGTGTGGATAATGTTTCGATATTTTGACGGAGCAGCCAAAGAGTATATGTGCAGACGAGGGCTTGAAAGTTGATCGCATCACGTCGTTTTTCAATCCGCACGCTTGTCGACTTTTAAAGTAATGGCGATCCATTTATTCGTAGCTAAAACACTCAACTGGGACATTTGATGCGTATTTTTGTTGTTATTGTTAACACCACTGCTCACCTTTTTTTTTCTGATCAAACACACACCCCTCCCTCTCTCACTCTTGCTCTCTTTGGGTTGCTCATTCCCTTCATTACCACCACATTCTGCACAATATCCATTGTGCACATCATTTCGATCCATATCGCCATTGCTGCTATTTTTCACTCGTACAGTCCGTGGCCCGTAACGTAACGGTGCTTCATTCTTTTCGTTAAACGTGGGCTATTAATCATTGAAGCAAAAGGTAATCGATGGTTATTACACTTTTCCAAGAAAGCTAACTCTCAGGCGCTAATGTCTATGCATTTATCTTGTTCCATTTTCACATTTTCTTGTGTATACACCAGTTGTTGTTATTCCATCATTTTTCGGGTCGTAAAACTTCTATTGATGACACATAACTGGTGCGCTTTTTTTTAGCTTCTTATTCTAAATATTAAAGCAGCATTAGCGCTGCATCGCGCATTTTTAAACAAAATCGTGCGTTTTTTTTTCTCCATAATTCTCATTCTGCTTCGCACTTTCATTCTGTCTTATTCACTCATTCCAATTTCCGATCGCTGACGTCGCTTCTGTGTTTTTGTTGCTGCTACTACTTTTGTTGCCGGTGTGTGTGTGTGTGTGTGTTCTGACTTTTCATGGCTAAGCAAATATTAGCACATTTTTATGGCTGCAGAACAGCTATTGTCGTATATTGAAAGTAGAAAATTTAAAATATTCATGACTTTGGGAAGACACATGGCGAATGAATGTGGAAAAAAAAACAAAATTCAGCCAACAAAATTGTTAAGATGCAGATGAAATTCGGAATATAAAATTTTCTTTCCGCTGCTTAAGCCCATGGGATCGTTCGTTTCACACCAAAAAATACAGTAAAAAATAAAAATGAAAGAGAAAAGAAAAGATAAAAATTACATCAGGAATAGATAGATGTAAAATGAGACTTTTCACTGAACTACAGTTGAAAAATAGACAGAATATAAAAAAAAGCAGATTGTTGCTTATCGCATGAATTTCCGACAAGTAAAAAACTAAAGTGCTGCAAGAAGACAAAAAGTCATTTCAATTTAAAATTGTTGCCAAGAAATGTGACGATCAAGTCAATTCGACCAAGAGATGGAACGGGTGACAGTAAGAAAAAATAAAGATGAAGAACGAGATAAAGAAAGAGAGAGAGAGAGAGAGAGAGAGAGAGAGAGATTAAGAGAGAAAGAGAGATAGAGAAAGAGAAAGAGAAAGAGAATAAGAAAGAGAAAGAGAAAGAGAAGGAGAAAGAGAAAGAAAGAAAGCAAAAAAAGTGAATCCATGAAGAAGGAACCAGAAAAAGCGAATCCAACACAAATGAACGATGACGCAAATCGTTTTATGTGTTCATTTTATGGCACAACAAGCGAATAATCGTGTGTTCTGCTAAATACTTGTAATGGTCACGCCATTCCTTGCCAATCGTTTGCTTTTTTCTCTTCTTTTTCCACAGTTCACTCGTTTGTCGCTTCGTGTTCGATATTATTCCATAACTTTGTTCTGTGTGTATACATTGCCCAGTGTACACTGGATATATCTATTTCACAAAATGTAATACCAAGAGACTACCAAGCCACATACTTAATACATGTTATGCAATATATCGAAAACGGGCTCCGTCCGTGACTTTAAATAAACCATTTTGACTCGCTGGCCAAAAATGAGTGCGCCATTTGAGATTGGTTCGTTGAAATATGTACTTTTCGATGGAAATGAATACATAGAACTATAGAATAAATAAATAAATCAAGAAAGGAAATAACTCACCTTTTTCGAAAAATTCGGTTCATTATGACCGTGTAATAGACGATTACCTTGAAGATTGGCTTCGTAGACTTGGAAATTAGTTCCGTTTTTATAACGATTTCTCTATGTATATTTTCCCATTTCATTTTTTTTTCC
Organism: Resseliella maxima; assembly: GCA_029041755.1. Classification (NCBI taxonomy): domain Eukaryota; kingdom Metazoa; phylum Arthropoda; class Insecta; order Diptera; family Cecidomyiidae; genus Resseliella; species Resseliella maxima. Next base: position 993,240 of record JAQOWM010000975.1, read on the forward strand.
TCCCTCTTCATCACTGTTTTGTTTCTTCAATTGGTGGTGCTTTTGCTTTCGTGCCATTCCTCTTACTGAATATCAAGTAGCACATTTCGTAAACATGTTACGTACATTTTTTTTTTTTTTTTTTTTTTTTGGAGGAACGTTGCGTGCCTATTTATCCTCTACATTCGTCTTTCATTTTGCATTGTTTGGTTTGGCCTGATTTGATCGTCCACCTCATTCCCTTGTTTTGTAATTTAACTCACGAATGGTGAGATATCTATTCCTTGGAAAACCGGGACCATAGCCATATGTTTCGATAAATTATTTTCTTGATTTCGTATTTTGGGGTTGTAAATGAGCAAGTGCGGCAAAATATTATGCTACAAAATGTATAGATTTTCGTATGTGTTTTTGTGTTTTCGAAAAGTGTTAAAATTCAATAACTGGTTACAGCTGGTTACAGCAAAAGAAAAGCTGGTTGTTGGGGACCAACGATTTCAATATTTCGACTTGACCCGAAAACAGCCAGCTATACTTTAGCATTTGTTTATATTGAAAGCGTTGAAAATTTATTATTACATCCGACAAAACAACACAAAGCACGTAAAAATCGTTTGTTTCGGTTGAATGAAATTGCAATTATCGTTGCTCATCGTTTTATCAATGATGATTTTCCATTCAATCAATGTGATTATTGATAATTTTGCGAGAAAATCAAACTTCAAAGATGTTCCATCAAAGTATTCTGTGAAATCAAATGGAAAAAAAAAGTCTTTTCATCAACAATTTGTTCGTTTTTTTTTTTCTAATTTCGTATCGAAATTGATTAAAATTGTAATCGAGCACTTTATGTTGAAAATTGACATTTTTCCCTTTTCACCTCAATGTCTTATCGTCACTTTTTGACTTTTACTCTTCAGGTCGGACGTTTTTTTTTCTCCTTCGGCTGCTTGTTGTCATCAATTTGTCTTAATGTCTGTAAGATACCAAAAAAAAAAGTGAAGGTTTTCAATGAATGATGAATCACAATTGGAAAATTTTACCCGATAATATCATTTGAAAGTTCCAAAAGAAGCTAAAACTTTCAACCAAACAAAAGAAAAACAGAAAACTTTTGATCTTTCTTCTTTCATTGCGGTTTAAAATTGCCAAATCATCGTTTATTTAAATTCAGATATAGAAAAAAAAAAAAATGCCAATGGAAAATAGATTGGTTTTGCATAAACACGCGTCACTTGTCATTCTTGCTGAACGCGCGACTTACAACAAAAAGTTTTGAATTAACTTTTTAGCAAAATTGAAAATCCAAAGAAAAAAACATGCAACAAAACTCTCAGCAAAGAAGTTCTTTCATCACCCTCAAATGTCTGATGACTTTCACAAAAAAAAAAACAAAATATATATATATTTATTTTTTCTGCACCTTTTTTACTTGGCACCTTAATTGAATGTAATGTGAGCGCAAACAGCAAAATTGCCAGACATTTTATCCAAATTATTTTCAAGTAGACTTGAGATTCGAGTTTATTCGGTCCACAAAGTAAAAGAGAGAAGAAAAAAAAAAATCCAATTATTATCATCGGCTTCATGTGTGCTTGTTTTTGTATCGATTCGGCGAAAAAAAAAAACTGCCGAAAACAGCACAAGAGAACAGAAACATGTAAGGGAAACCATGTGAACAGTCATGTTGCAGAAGGATTCTGTTGAAAAGAGATGAGAAAAATTGAAGAAAAAAAAAAAACAACACCAGCAACTCGAATGAAAAATGAATTTTCTTCCGTTGACGGTGCTCAACTACTAAACCATGGACCTTTATGTAACACATATTGTATAGAAAAATAAATCTACTGGCGCTATTAAATTACTGTTTGCAGCGACATCAACAAAAATTTTCAGCACAGAGTAAGGTAGAGATGGACTGAGTGAGAGAGAAAGAGAGAGATGGAGAGAGAGAGAGAGAGAGAGAGAGAGAGAGAGAGAGAGAGAGAGAGAGAGAGAGGGAGAGAGATAGCCAGCCAAGAAACAGCACCTCATCTATTTTTTCATCTTCATTCGATTTTGGGCTGGATATACAATACCACGGTAACTAATTTATCGCCGATGTTATTCCATTTTTCGTTCGTGTTTTTTTTTTCTCAAGAATGGGTACACACAACCGAAACCTTAGTAGTTAGCAAATGATGCTGTACATTGAAGATTCACTGCTGCTAGTGACTGTTGAAAGCAAATTTATTAAAACCATATATGAGAGTGAATTGTACAATGTACATGCCGGTTAAATTCGGGCACACAGTTTGTCGACTCTTTCGTTCTTATCCATTTGCCACATCTTTTATGTGCGCTCATGCACACTGGCAAAACATGGTCCTTTTTTGATTGGGAGCAAAACAGAGACAGAGAGCAAAAGAGCAATTGAAAATGGGAGCAAATGTGAAATAGAAAGAAGAAAAAAAAAAAGAAAAAAACAACAAACATCCACTGAATACCGAATGAATGTAAGCGCATTTTCTTTATTGGTCTTTAGTTTACCGTCGCCAAACATTTTCATCTTCTCGTTTATCTATTTGGGCACGTTTTTTTTTTTTTTTTTTGTTGTGTGGCTTGATTTCTTTCATTCGGATGGATCCATTCGTTTTGTAAATATACATATATGTTATATTTTTTTTTTCGCTCCGACTACTGTCAGAATGATAGCGGTAAATGAAATTATTCACTTCCCCATCAGTATTTTTCCAAATGGTATTTTTATTTGCTCGACTCCTATTAACAAACCGAAAAAAAAGGATAGGTTAAAGCAATAACAGAAAAGCAGTTTTCTGTGATTATCATAACATCATAATATATATTTTTTTTTTTCTTTTTGGTCTGTACATGCCAAGCATAGATAATGATGAAAACATGTGAATGGATAAACAAAATGCTAGTGATACATGTGAATGGAAAAATCTTTGATTCTATTCACCACGTCATCGTTGTCGTTCTCTGCACCACTCAAATTGGACTGAGTTACAAAAAAAAAAAAAACGTAATGTAATATGTCTTGGTGCCAGCAATTTTTTCCCTTTTTTTTTATCGTTCTGTATGGCATAATTTTATCTCTCTTTCTCGTTAAAATATTTTCATTCAGTGGTTTTTAATGAAAAATGTCTAACATGTTTATTCATAATACATTTAATATCTAAAATGGAATATGATCTCTGCTATTCACTATCCAAAGTGATTTTTTTGCATTAAAATTTTTGTTATTTCTATTCGAATGAGGTCATTTTGAAATGATGTTAATAAGAAAAACACCAAAATCACATAAAGTAATGCGAATAGTGAAGTTTGCAATTTTCTTAACGATATCAAAGAATTATTTCATTAAATTCATTGCAACAAACGAAATGATATCAAAAAGAGAATTTTGCAAATAGCAAAATATTTTGTATGTCTCCATCGGCTAAAGCGTACAAATACCGCAATGCTCTCATTCTCCGCATTCGCACATACACACATACACACATTCATTCTCTCTTCCTTCCTCTCTATCTCTCACTTTTCTCTCTTTCTTCCTTTCTCTCTTCCTCTCTTCCATGCGTTTACACGTTCATTTCATTCAATTCGTTTTATATTGTTAGCTGGGCTCAATTCTAACCAAATTTGCGCACAATTCAATTCTGCGCAGTTGGTAGAACTGGATCGTATGTCATGAGACATGTTGAAAAAAAAAGAAGAAGAAGAAGAAATAAAGAAAAATAAGCAAAATTGTAGACAGACGTTAGTTGTGTCAAACGTTGGTTGAAAGATACAGTGAGCACAGCATATTTTCGCATTTTTGCTCGCATTTCAATCAACGGTGTGTGGTGTGTGTGTATGTGAGTAGCAACCAGTCAATAAAATAAAAAAAAATAATAATAATTCCGGTGTCGTTCGCACAAAAATGCCGAGCCAAGAAGAAATCCATTTTTGTGAAGCCGCTGATAATTTAAATCCCATGTTTTCATATGAAAGTGATTTAAAATCGCAATTACATAGTCCACTGTATCATCAAAATGGTTTAGCGAAGCAACCATCATCACAATTAAATACAAGCTCCCCGCGAACTGACAATTACATTGGCCATAAAAAAACACATCAAACAAATTCTGATGCGGTATGTTTTCTGCATATATTTTTTTTTTTTTGTATTACGCACGACGTTGATATTTCAACAAAATCAAATACGTAAAAATGAGAAAAAAAAAGATTTAATAAAACTGGAATGAACCACAATGAAAAGAAGGGAAACAATTTGAAACATTTTCACATTGCATACCAAATTAAATTGTGGAAATTTTTTTTGTGTTAAACATGAAAACTCATCATATTAAATACTGTTGATTGTCGGTGTTTGTGACCAATTGAGATTTTTTATCGATTTTTTTTTTTCTCTCATTTATTTGTTCCACAACAGTGGTTGTCAGTGAGTTTTATATTAATTTGTGTTATTCTGAAGTTGATTTTCATTTGCCTTGATTAACCCAGTTAAATTTGATGATGTTTTTTTTTTTTTTTTTTTTTTTTTTTTGTTCCATTCAAGTCATTTTTAATGGCATTTTGCTGACATAAAACCATAAAACAAAAAAAATGAAAGTATCATTTGTTAATTTTCACACATTTACATTCACAGCAAAATGGAAAAATTATCGCAGCCAATGATATTAAATGTAATCAAAAAGCGAATTCAGTGTCAGCAAACAATAAACATGATGTGGAAAAAGAATCATTTGAACCAATTCCAATGCTGGTGGCATGTTTAACGTATTTAGGTTTTTACTTTTTGATGCTATTGGGTTTTTTAAATCAATTATTCTTTGCACCAAAAGTTCCTAACGAACGCAATAGAGAGGTGAGTCATATATTTGAGAATTTTATTTATGACTCAAATTGAAAGGTTAAATGGTTATCCAAGCTTTACATTATTTATTATAAAGAAATTACATTGTTCATTGATAATCTTATTTAAACATTGGTTTTGTTTGTTGAATTGCTTTCTTTAAATTTAATTTGGTCTGTTTTTTATTCGCATTATCAGTTATATTACACGTAAATAACAACGTGTCTTTTCTTTGAATGTTTTTTTTTTTCTTTTATTATTATCGTTCAGGGCTATGCTCCATTGTATGACAGTTTTGAGCAATTTTACTTGAGATATGTTTATCGTCGAATTCGTGATTGCTTTAATCGGCCAATTTGTAGTGTGCCTGGAGACGAAGTAACACTAAAGGATCGTGTTACCAAGGATAAATGTTGGACATTCGAGTAAGTAAACACTTATCTCTGTTTGTAAAAGAGTAAAACTTTGAAACGAAAACAAAAAAAACATTTTATACCATTGAACACAGAACGTTAGCAAAACCATGAACAAATTACATTTTATACATTTAGATTTACCGGCACGGAAACAAGATGCTTAAATTTAGGTTCATACAATTATCTTGGTTTTGCATCAAATGTGGGCTCATGTGCAGATAATTCAATTGAATCAATACATGAATATGGTTTAGCTACGTGTAGTACACGCACTGAATTTGGTTCGATGCCATTACATACGGAATTAGAAGAGCTAACAGCACGTTACCTTGGTGTTGATGATGCAATTACATTTGGAATGGGATTTGGAACAAATTCATTAAATATCCCAGCATTATTATCGCCCGGTTGTTTGGTTGTAAGCGATGAAAAAAATCATGCTTCCATTATACTAGGTCTAAGATTATCAGGGGCTACAACAAAAGTATTTCGTCACAACGATATGCATGATTTGGAGCGTGTAATAAAAAATGCAATTGTAAATGGCCAACCAAAAACTCGATTACCATGGAAAAAAATACTGATTGTTGTTGAAGGTGTATTTAGTATGGAAGGTTCAATTGTTAAATTGCCCGAAGTGATTGCGCTTAAAAAAAAATATAAAGCATATATTTATTTGGACGAAGCACATAGCATTGGTGCAATGGGAGAAAATGGTGGCGGTGTTGTTGATTTCTATAAAGTTGATCCGCATGACGTTGATATTCTAATGGGAACATTTACAAAGAGTTTTGGTTCGGCTGGCGGTTATATTGCTGGGTCAAAGGTAAATCAGTAAAATCAAAATTGGGATAATAAAAATTACACACACATACACACACACACACACACACACATACACATACACATTAACAAAAAATACACAAATTTATATAATTTCGATGGTCGAAAAATTTCATTGTATTTCCAGAAACTAATAAACTATTTGCGAGTGCACAGTCATGCTCATTGTTATGCAAGCAGCATGTCACCGCCAGTCGCCCAACAAATCATTTCATCGATGAGAATAATCATGGGGTTGGATGGTACGGATGAGGGTAAACGACGCACCCAACAATTGGCAAGGAATACCGTCTATTTTCGTCGCCGATTAGCGCAAATGGGCGTTATTACAATTGGTCACGATAATTCACCCGTTGTGCCAATGATGGTTTATTTATTCTCGAAAATAGCGTAAGTGTTTCGAATCATTTTACTCAATAATTTCGTTGCCCAAATAGCACATTTCAATGACCCTTTTCCAATTTATTTTCCAATTTTTTTTTTTTTTTCATTTCACTCCATTTTATTTGGAGTAGTGCGGTTGTACGTGAACTTTTGGATCGTAAAATAGCTGCAGTTGGTGTTGGATTTCCAGCTACACCAATTATAGCTGGTCGTATTCGTTTTTGTTTATCGGCTGCACACACAAAGGAGCAACTTGATCATGCTTTGGAGATTATCGATGATGTTGCTGATAAACTTGGTCTCAAGTATTCACGAAAGTCATGCGAACAAATCAAAATTGAATATTAAACAGATAGTTCAATAGTATTGATATTGATTTAAATCACAAAGGATGAAATAATGCTGAATACACACTCCTAAAATGCACGCACACACTCATGCATGCACACAAAACCAAATTCACACTACCAAATTCACTTTACTCACACTCGCAAATACAAATTAAATTTGATCTTTTAGTTAAGCTGTTCAACTGTTTTAAAAATCACTTTTGGAATGATATTCAAAAGAAAATACTAAACCGAAACAATTTTTGAACGAAAAAAAAAAAAAAAAAAACAAATTATTCGCAAAGAATTAACTTAAAAAAAAGGAGAATATTGAAAAATATTCGCCAAACATTTAGTGTGTAGAAATTTGCTTAAGTAGTTGTTTTATTAGTTACGCTACGCCAAGTATTACATAATATGAAGCATTTAGTGTAGAGCATATTACAGCCTTCAAATGTGTCAAACAGTATTCAGAATAAAAAGAGCAGAAGATGAAAAACAGAAAAACACAAAAACACAAAAAAAGCCGAAATGAAAATGTTCAATTTCGTGCGCTAAATAATTTAAGATATGATATTTATTCTGTGTATCCACAACAAGGGAATTTTATTGATGAAAACATTCTGTCCAGTTAAAACCGATAACCTCTTAGATAGTCAGTCATTACATATTTTAACTATGAATAATGATACGTATGAATGAATTTGAATGCATACAAACGAACGAACGAAAACTACTTAAAATATAAATATTTGTTATTAATCGTATGCATTCAAGAAAAAATAAAAACAAAACATCCATCGTCGTCATCATCATCACGTGTTCTCTAATTTTTATTTTCTTTTTCAGTGAATATTTCTATGAATAATGAAAAAGCATGAGACGTAGTTATGAAATATGATAATCATCTAATTTAAAATAAACTTTATGCTTACATGTTATACCTGAACCATTATAACTGTGTCTTATTTATTCATCCATTTATGCAATAATTTTCAGTGCAAATAAGATTGGTATAAGAGAGAGAAAGAGAGAGAGAGAGAGAAATTCTAATTTTCATCCTTTTAATCGAAAATAATGTTAAAGTCACCCTCGTTTCATTCATAAAAAGCTGACACAAATTCCATTTTGATGAACTCGCATTTTTGGTTAATGGTTTATAGTATTCTTGGTTTTGTGTGCTAAATTTCAGTTCCAGAAATTTGCTTGCGGTAGCCAAAATAGAGAAAAAATGAAATATCAATTTCAAAATCAAGACGGGGGAGTTCAATTGAAATTCTACAAAATTACATTAAATTGAATTCATTCAGTTTAGAGCTAGCTAAAAACCCACACATCTGAGTGAATTGATTGTTATTTCACGGAATGTTAATCAAGTTATAATAGCGATTTCGAACGAAATCAAAATACCATAACTATACTCGCCATGAATTGTTTTGCATAAACATGAATTGTTATAAATTTCAGAGAAATACAGATGGAAGAATGAGAAATAGAAAACTTGGTCATATCACAATGAAATATTTAGCATCAGTTTTCATCAACGTAAACTTTCGCATCAAAACCCATTTTGGTTAACAAGACAAGATATGCTAGCTAGAATTTTATACCACACAAATCGACATATACATAGATATAGGTTAAACAATTTGCAAATTGCTGACTTTCGACACTTTTCGCTTTGTGTTCTGTGCCTGATACATATAGCATTGCATATATTGCAGATGGTGCACCAAGCATTGATGCACCATTCACCATTTATCTCTGTCTTTCTGTCGTTCTATCTATCTATCTATTGAAAATTATTATCGAGAAAATATCAGTGGCTTCGACATTTCAAATTGTACACGACACTTGTAATACACTGTGTATAATAACTTATGTAGTGGAAAAAAGGGAGATATTTCGAAAGGAAGGAAAATGGACTGAGAGAGAGAGAAAGGGAGAAAGAAAAAGAGAAAGAGAAAGAGAAAGAGAGAGAGAGAGAGAGAGAGAGAGAGGGAAAGAGAGAGAGAAAGAGAGAGAGAGAGGGAAAGAGAGAGAAAAAGAGAGAGAAAGATCTGAAGGGAACGAGAAGATGGGGGTGAAGTTGTAATCTCGATTTGGCGTTCCATTGAAATCTATTGAATTTTTTTGTTGTTTGATAATCGATATCGTTGTCCGTTGTGTAAACGACAGAAAACGATAGACGGTAATGGAAATGGGAATGAGAACAAGAATCATGATTCGATCGATTATATGAGGTGAAATCTGTGGAAAATTTTTTGATGTAAAATTGATAAAAAGTGTAATTTCCGCACTTTTTTTTTCGAATTCGTTGAAATTTTTTTTTTGTCAATATTCTCCCATCATCATCTCAAAAATCATATTTTTCCCTTTCTCTCCTTCACTCTCACATATACACTTTCTTTCCCACTCTGTGCTCGCTTGATCAAAATATATGTTCGAATAGCTGACAGATCATTAATCGATAGAATGACAGTGGCACATCGATGTAGTTAGTTTCAGAGTATCGAAATAAATTGGAAAATAATTTGAGTTTGGCATTCGACGAAAAATTTCATTGAATTTGCACATTGTTGTTGGAAAGGTGCTATTTGGGGTGGACCAAAACTCAACCCCAGAGAGAGAGAGAGAAAGAGAGAGAGAGAGAGAGAGAGAGAGAGAGAGAGAGAGAGAGAGAGGAAAAAAAACAACAGCAGTTTTCTGGTAACCGATGTGCATTGAAATGATGAAATATGTGCTGTTTTTGTTCGATCGATTTTTAATTACGATTTTTGGTCGGTACACACATATATATACAATCAACAATAGCATATAGCAAAATGAATCGATAGCTTAACTTTTCCGGGCAATAACTTGTGATAGCATTTGTGGTTGACGTTAGGTTAAAATATGACAATTTTTGCTGTTTCCGATTTTAATTTTTGTTGAAAATGTTGAACAGTTGACGGGAACGAAAGGAAAAGAAAATTGTAACGTATAACTTTTGTCAAAGTTTGAATGAATTTTTTGACGTCATTCTTCCACATATTTTTCTTTTTTTTTTTTTTTTTTGTTGTATAAAACATTTTCAAGTCTGTATTGTTTTTTTTTCTTTTCGGTAGTAAAACATTTGCAAGTTATGCCAAAAGCAATATCCTCGAAGCGAATGGTTTTTCAAGAAAATTTCCATGCTCAATTATGTGGTTTATTCAGTATTTAATAGTTTAAGTAAATTTAATGCGTAAATAACAGTACATTTTATTATTGAAAAATGGTAAAAGACAAAGAAACCGTAATGTTGAATTAGCATAAATAAATGTTGAAACAGCATCGGCTGTAACGCGTTATATATATGCCAAATAGCCGAAAAATTAACTGACTGTAAATATTATGTGTGTGTGTGTGTGTGTGTGTGTGTGTGTGTGTATGTATACGTGAGGGTGTGTGTACGCGTTTTATGTTGTTCTGTATAAATTTTTAGTTGAGAAACAACTGCACACAATTCACCATTACCACATCCCCAATGAAATGCGAAAGTGGATTATGCAAATTCCAAATTAAATGACTTTTAATTAAATTGAGTTATGTAAAAGTTTTGCAGTGCAATTTTATTTATGAGTATGAATGTGAGTGTGAGTGTGAGTGTGTGTGCGTTTTTGGTATTATTTTTCTGTTCGAACCACAATACATGGCAAAAATTTCCGTTACCTGAAATTCACAAAATAAACTGAAAATAACTCCATCGTTCAAAAACACTGTTACCATATTCAACTCTTTGGTGTTTTTTTGTTTGTTTGTGTCTGTGTAATTTTGTTGCGAGTAGTTTCCAAATTTGACGATATTTCGGTTGGGTCTTTTTTTTTTTGGTCATATGACAAAGGCAACCAATAAATCTATGTTGGATGCCATTCACTAAAAAAAAAACATGAACATTATATAGAAACGAAACCATTCAGATCAATGGAAATGAATGTTATTAATTTATTTGTGTGTTGATAACCCTTTGGGTTGTGTCAAAAACTTTTGCTTTGAATTTCATTTTATATTCAAACTCAATGGAATTCTTTTTCTAATGCAATTTCAACATGTTCAATTTCATTAAAATGATTTGAGAGGAGAAAAAAATCGAGCATACTGCTGTGTGATTTAGTTATATATGCATTGCCATATCAACGTAATAAAAACCAAACACATCATCGAAAGATAAATAGCATTTTCAGAAAAAAAAAAATATTCAAGTGAACTCAATGACAAGAATAGAATAGCAGAGGACTGAGAGTGGGATGGAGACAAACAGAAAAAAACTGAAAGAGAGAAAGAGTTAGAGAGGTAAAGAAAGATGTAGACTCATAGAGAGAGAGAGAGAGAGAGAAGAGAGAGAGAGAGAGAGAGAGAGAGAGAGAGAGAGAGAGAGAGAGAGATAAAATGAAACTCGCTTAGCAAACGCAAAAAATCAAATCAAATAAAAAACCTAATAAACAAATATTACCACAAGTGAAATGAATTTCAAACTATATATGCTTTTACAGCGAAAAAAAGACCCATCTCTCAGCAATTTCAGAATGATATGTGAAAGCTTTGTGAGAAATCGTTTTGTTTAATAATGTCTGCAAAAATGTATGCACATTGTATGCGCGCTCATATGTTAAATTTAAAATATTTTATGTATTGGCATTGCCGTTGTGATTCACTCGTTTCTTCCTTCCTTCCATCAAATCCACAAACTGAGTGATAGACAAATATTTGTACACTGTACATGAAGAAGAGTGAGCGAGAGCAAAGCATTTGCAATTATGTTTGAATAACTGAAGGCTGAACACTGTTGTAGCTGGTAATACAGCCCCATTTTCTACTTATTTATTCAACAACAAATTATTATCATTGTTACCATATCTGCGAATAATAAAGTATCTTTTCATTTAGCTTTGGTTTTGCAAACTCTTTTTCTCTTTTTATTTGACTCCCTCTTTCCATGTCTATTTCTCTCTTTCTCTTTCTATCTTTCTCTTTCTGAACACACTCTCTCTCTCTCTCTTTTCGCTCTCACTCTCACTCGCCCCCTCTCTCTCTGTATGATTCAGTCTCGCTTTTTTTTATTTCTTTATATTTGATTCATGACGTGGTGTGTATATCGTGAGTACTTATATTAACTTTAAAAAAAAAACAAAAAAAAAAAAAAAAACGTAGGAATATGTTAATGTAAGAACATTAAAATGAAATGAAGGGAAAAGGAGAAACAATTACAAATGAAATGAAACATTTGTATTTTATTGCAATGAGATAACACGGCTAAAGATGATAACCAACAAACGACGAATGGCATCGACATCAAGTACTCATTGTAAGAGCAAACGAAAAATGGAGAAGAAAAAATCATTGTCTCATTTGCACGATTCGCTTGGAAAATCTTAAATGCTGTAAATGAGAAAGCAAAAGAGCCGAAGAAACAGAGAACCAATGAAAGAATGATAGAGAGAGAGAGAGAGAGAGAGAGAGAGAGAGAGAGAGAGAGAGACTTGAACAAGAACCGAAGAAAGAGTGAACGAGTGTTCGAATAAATGAGAGCAGACAGCAAAATCCAAGATTAAATTAATCAACCTCGAAAACAGAACGGCACCGACAACAACAGCAGCAGCATCTCATAGATAAATAAATGAAAGAAAACCCCCAAAGAATGAGTGAATGAACAAGTGACTGAGTGAGAAGGAAAAGCCAAGCTCAAAAGTTGAATGTTATGTCAGATGGATACACGTTCTATGTAGAAGGATCATGGAGTCTTTCAGTCGTTTTAAGTGTAAAGCATATAAAAAAAAAAAAAAAAAAAAAAACCTGTAAGGAAAATTCACAAAATTGGTTTATCCAAAGAAATGATGAAAACGAGAAACTAGAGTTTTAAGAGAGAAAGAGAATTAATGCGAAAAGAAAAGTTGCGCGTTTTATTTGGTGTTTTGTGCTGTTCGATGAAACAAACTTAACGAATGCTCTGCACAAAAGCAGAAACGATAAAAATCGTGCAAAAAGAATAAAGTTTTGCACCAATTTCAGTTGAATGTAGACAGGGGGCAAACACGCGTCCCGATTTGTATTTGTGCGTTCATTTCTCTTCTTCGGGTTGTGCTTTTTATCTTTTTTTTTTTTTTTGGTGCCTCTTTTTTTATCTCGTTCGCAGCTTGATTTCTTTGTCGATGTTCTTCGGTGCGCTCTGTTTTTTTCAACTTTCTCTGTCGAGTGAAATTTATTTTTCGATGGTAGCGTGAGTGCGTGCCTGGAATGTTATTTCTTATTTATTATGAAAACCACTAACAAGAAAAGTTTTGAAGAAAAAAAAAAAATTTACTCAAAAGAGACAAAAAAAAAGAGTGCCGAACAGAAGAAAGATAGCGCAAAAAAAAGGGGTGAAGACATAAGTGAAAAAAAAAATATATAAGAGGGTAGGAGAGATGCAGGAACTTCACACTCAAACAACCGAACAGAAATAGAAAGAACAAATGAACAACATCTTGATTTTATATTAAATTTCATTGCATGCCCAGAAAATTTAAGTTGAAGTTGTGACGACGAAGATGACGATGACTGCTCTTTGTTCTTAACGATAGGCATCCGCGCAGCAATAAAAAAAATATGCGATGTAACACTAACGATATATCGTTTGAGTACGTATAATTTCGTTGCTTTGGTTCTTTGTCTTTGTTCGACAACACTCGTGATGTATGTGTGCTAACAATTCGCATTTTCCAAAAATGAACATTTCTTTCATTCTCTCTCTCTTCCTCTCTCTCTCTCTCTCTCTCTCTCTCTCTCTCTCTCTCTCTCTCTCTCTCTCTCTCTCTCTCTCTCTCTCTCTCTCTCTCTCTCTCTCTCTCTCTCTCTCTCTCTCTCTCTCTCTTTCTCTTTCTTTTTCTCTTTCTAACTTTGTATTTGTGCGTACATATGTGTATTTGTATATGAGAATAGATTTTTTTGCTGGCGTGCACAAAATCTGATTTGGTGGATTGGCAAAATGGAAAACGGCAAATAAATCAATCATAAGGAATTCGTTTTTTTTTTTCCTTTCGTGTTTTCAGTTTTTCTTTTGCATTGTTTATTTGATTTTTATGTGGGCTCTATTTTTCTTCATCGTTTACCCTTTGTCTCAATGTATCTATCGCTTGCGCTTAGCTCAGCATGTACGGTGCTTAACAGTGAAGTGAACAGAAAAGGGGCCGGATAAGGCGATGAACAAAATGATGCCAATATTCCATTTTTATCAGCGATCAACAACAACTTTTCGTTTTGATGATATGAAAGACGATTTTTTCAATTTTCTTTCATCTGATTCTTTGTTGTTATTGTTGGTGTTGTTGTTATTGTCATCATGCCGACTATTCAGTTCATAGCTTTTGGTCGCTATCTCTGTCTCTGTCCTCATTTATTTGTTGGATTATTTTTTTTTTTTTTTTTTTGCTCAAATGAGAACTTTTTTTTTCTCCATCTTTTTTTTTTGTGTGTCATTGTCATTGTACAGGCAAAACTATTTTACATTAATCAAAAGCTCTGTCTTCCGCAAAATACGGAACAGTGAATACAAACAGGAAGACCGGCACACTTTGGAATAAATGGACATTAAAAACAAATTCGGAATACAGACTTGGGTCAAATTGAGTTAACATAATAAAACATGTTGAAATCCATTACGGATTGCTGCATCTTTTCTTTAACGAAACATTTCCACACTTTTTGTGTGTTGAAATTCAAGAAATACCAAAGATAATATTGCTACAACAATCGCATCGACAAAAGATAGAATAAGTAAACGAAGGAAACAAAAATTGTAACAAAGGAATGAGTTAAACCGATACAATATTGAAGATTATTTATAGATATTTACTCAACTACCAAAGAACTCTATCTAAATGTTTTCGCATGTGTTATAAGCGCTATTCAAATAAGTATACTTGGTTTTCGCCACAAAAGAGTAAAACGGTGACTAAAGCAAGTGAAAAGTCTTTGACAAAAGGAAACAAATACAAAGAATAAAGAGAGAGAGAGAGAGAGAGAGAGAGAAAAAAACAAAATTGACAATATTTCTCGTTTGGTATTCAATCGCGTGTGGAGCCGATGCGAGTTGAAAAAAAAAAAAAAAACAATAAAAAATGTAATCGAGCGAAAGCACCGGCATAACGCTATTTTTACTTGAATTCCCATTTAAAGCTTAAACATAATCTATTTTTTGCTACGGTTTTTATCATTTCCATTCGTTAAAATGCTATGAAATCATTTATTGGAGATTTTATAATAAATGAACGCTTCATAAATTTTTAAATTTTATCATTTTGAGATTTTAAATTATAAAATGAAGATCTAATTGATATGATTTGTATCCAAATAACATAAAATATATTTATTGTGAATTGAAACTCATGTAAAATGGTAAGGTAGAAAACATGTTTACTCACCTGAAAATACGAAAATCGGTTGGATTTTGTTGGTAAAATGTTTCTCAATAGTCATTGATTATTTAATGGGGTGTCAAAAATCGTCTGTTCAGTCAACAGAAAGGATCAGGTTTGATACGTTTGCTGGGATGTTGAAATGATGAATTGAACTTTCTCTCTTCTCTCTCTCTCTCTCTCTCTCTCTCTCCGGATTGTGTCCTTCTCATTCTCTCTGTTTCGTTTATAAAACTTTAAACATTTTATTTTTCTTCACGACTAACACTTTGACTCATTTACAAAGGTACCTTTCTTCACACAAATTGACTTTGGAATTTATAAACGATTTCACGTCGTATATCGTTTTTTTTTTTCTGTCCCGTATTAAAATTTGTTTGTCCATTAAATTGAAATTGAATTTTATTTTTTGAATGATAATTTTGTTTTTTAGTTTTTATCGTCTACCATATCGATGACATTATGACGAATAAATTAGTTTCTCTAACTTTCTCATTTCAAAATTAAAGGAAAAAGTTTTTTTGGAATGAAAATAGCCAAAAAAAAATGATAATCAAAGAATCCTCAGGATATTTAAATTAGCAAAAAGTAAGAAAAAAAAAAAAAAATATAAATTGAATGAAAATGTATGATGATAAAAATAAAAACTTGTTCAACTTCTTTCAGAGTTAAGAGATAAGAGAAACGAAGCGATATTTGTCTATGAAAATAATAACACTAGCCAGAGAATTTAAAGAGAGAACAGCTCGAGAAAACACATAACAACAACAAGAAGGGTCGTTTAAATACTAAATGCTTAACGTGAAAAACGTCGCCAATGAGGCTACTATCGCTGATGGTGCAGCGCGTACTGTGTACCGTTGAATATAGTAAAATTCTCTCCACCGAAGAGTATTCGATTTTGTTGGCAAATGTTGTTGATATTTTATTTTCCTATATGCTCAAGCCGATATATCTAAAATACACAAACAAATATTGTGTATTGCCTGAATTTTGTGTGCTTCATTCAGAGATTTGTCTGGGATACTGAAGAAGACCCAGAAATTTTTATGAAAATATAGCATGAAAATATACTCGGTTCTCACTAACAATTCGGAATTGCACAGACACACAAACACATACACACACATACACACAAATACATGGAAAATTGGTAACGCAATACAAACAAATGAAACAGAGGGAGGAAAATTTGCAGTAGATTTCACATGTGAAAAAGAGAAAGAGTGAAATGTAAAACGATAAAAGGAGAAATGAAATGTATTAAAGCATGCCAGGAATTACAACAACAAGAGAAAAAGGAAGAAATAAAAAAAAAGGAATGGAAAAACAAAACACACTGATGCTGAATGTATGATGCTGAAACGCGCCCCCCACACAACCATATCGGCTTGACGAAATACACGAATGAAACAAATACAATGAAAACGAATCGGCACACTCGTTTCAAAATGTGTGTCGATTTTGGCATTTGACTTGAGTGTTTGTGTGTCAGATGGATAATATAGCATTTTCATTCACAATGTTGTATGGCTGAAAATATACTCTCCAACCAGGACATAGTAACCATTTCAAATTTATGCAATTCGCATAGAGCGAAAGGGAGAGGGCTTTTGCTGTGCTGTACTATGCTGGGCATAAACACGTTCGTTTGCCTAGCCGATTTTGGATAGCAGTTTGATTGTAGAAAATCGGGAATTTTATACACGACGCTTTATCAGTTCACCGTTTGGCGTCACTAAAACAGTCAAATGCCATTTCTATTGCACATTCGACAAACATTTATACGCGAACAACAACCGAATATGCGAACCGAACGTACATACATACATACATCGTGCATGTTTGTGCATAAATTCGTTCGCTCATCGTTTGAATCGTGAAATACTGGATTCATGTGTATGTTTCATTTCTTTTGTTGTTTTCACTCCTCTCTCTCTCTCTCTCTCTCTCTCTCTCTCTCTCTCTCTTTCTCTCTCGCTCGCTTTGTTTTTCTTCCCTTTTCTCTTCGTCTTCTTTTTGTTTCTTTTGATTTTCCACTCTCGCAACATTTTGCACAACAGAGAAAATGAAAATTAGAACGCATACGCTGATTCGAAACAATGCCAGATATAGAGACATGACAAAGATATTGGGACACATTCAAACACAAATACCAATGCAACTGACGCGCACCAATACCGTCAAATCTAATTGGTTGGAGTGTTGTCGTTATCGTCGTCGTCGTTGTCGTTGTCGTCATCGTCGTCGCGTTGCATATGAGCAAGAATGTTTTGTGTGCTGCTTTCGTGGGGGGCATACAATTTGTGCCCTTACACTGCGCATATAGTTGAGAAAATCTTGCGTGCGGTCTCCATTTGCTGCTTGATGCGTTTTTTTCTTTCTTTCTTCATATCTCTCTGTGTGTTACTTGTATCTTTCGATGCTAATACCATACAATCTCGTTGTTGTTTTTTCTCTTTCTCTTCACTCTTGCTTTAGCTCTGGTTCTGGTTCTTCTTTTTCTGCTGTCGCCTTTTCGTTCTCTATCTCTATGCTGATGCTTTTTTCTTATTCCGTATCTTCAATTAGGTTTTTTTTTTCTCTCTATTCGTACATTGATTGTGTTGTGCATGCTTCGCTCTTTTTGTTTATGCGAGTCCACATTTCTGTCATCCTCTGTGATTATATTTTTCATTACATTAGAGCATTTTTCCCATTCACATGCTATATTAGCATTTTTTTTTTCTCTCTCTCTCTCTCTTTTTCTTTTTCTTTTTCTTTTTCTTTTTCTTTTTCCTTATCACTGTCTTTGCATATGCTTGTCGGTTGGTTGTTGGTTTGTCGTCGTAACTTAAACATTTGTTTGCCGTATAAAGCTTGACAAAAATTCAAATGAGCCCGGAGTATTTGATGTGCTCGTTCGATGGCAAATGCTTTTTCGTCATTTAATTGCTCTTTCTCTTCTTATTTTCATCTCTCCATTCCTTATCCTTAGATACATTCTCCTTTTTTTTTTTGTTTCCTTCTCATCCACCTATCTCTTCTTCACGTTTCTTCTTATCCATCCACTTCTGTCATTCTTGTTCATTGCAATTACTTATTTATTTATTCGGTCGAAAATTACAAAGCATAATCTTTGTTGTCAATTATTCATTTTTGCCACAAATTTAAACAATTTTCAACGTTCACGGAATACTTACGTATTTTTTTTTTTCCTTTTCTTTCTCTTCTTTCTACTCTCATCACATTTGCTATTTTCATTTTCATTCATTTTATTTATCGTTTCATTTTGTGTGGCTATATGTCTATTCGAGAACCGGCCATAAGAAAAAGTAAAAGATGATTGAAAAATTTTTCGTTGTTGTGATTTTCGTCGCTGTTTACTGTTGATGTTTAAATTCACAGTCTTACTTCAAGTGTCTACATCCATAACATTCATAATAAATGAAGCTATCTAAATGCTTTGCTTTCATCTTTCATTCATTCTGTTCACAAATCGCATTCAGCGTCACTTCGATAAATTGATTTTAATCTTTCAGATTCAATATAGCATTTATAAGAGAAGCGTTTCCATGGAATCATTAATGATTCGCGCACATGTTGCCCTCCCATTCGATGAGATTGAAAGAAGTAAAGGAGAGCAAAAGAGAATGAAAAAACACATATATACAAACAAATAGAAAATGAAGATTTTCTATTTGAAGACATTTTGAGCATTTAAAGAACAGAAAATCCGCACCGAATGCGTTACAAATCTTTGTTTTTTTTTTTGCAAAAAAAAAAAAAAAACCAAAAAGAAATAAAACGAAAAATAGAAATGCGAGAATCATTGGAAAATAAAGCACATTTTTCTTCGAATCCGTAACATTGCAGAAGAATATGTGAATTGGAGTGCAAAATCCACTTTGGCCAAACGAAAACAATATAAAACTAAAAATGAAAGAAAAAACAACAATCGCATAATATACGTTAAATTCGAAATACAAAAGAACCAAACACACAAACACACAAATAGACACTAAACAATCCGGCATCTGATGTTGAAATTCCACATGAGAATTGCTAGTTAATAGTTTTCTAACAGCCATAACATTCAAAGACCGAAATAGCTAGATATTAGAATTTTAAAATTGTTTCAACATTTTTCAAAGACGAGCATCCCATTTATATATATATGGCAATAGAGCTTAGAAGATGTTACAATTTTTCAGGCATAAACTGTATATGCTGAATGGAAAAAAATAAACAGTAACATGGAAAATGGAAAACGAAAACAAATAAAACGCGACGAAAAACTCATCGATGAAGAGCAACAAGAGATTTGAGGAGAGGATTGGTAATAAGACTAAGCGCAATGGCAAGTTGAAGAAAAGAAAATGTATGAGAAAATTTAAGAGAGAAAACGAATAAATGAACGAGAGAAAGAGAAAGAGAAACTAAGACAAAATAACGAATCAAATAGCGAACAGTTATTTGTTGTAATGTTACAACCAAAATACTTATTCCCACTGTGTACACTTAAGGTATACTGTTTTTATTTCATTTTACTGTTGATGCTTCTTTTTTCTTTTTTTTTTTGGTAGTTTTACCGTACACACATTTGCTACAAATGAATACGTACTTGAAACTTTTCTCTTAATACCTTTGCTCTGCAGCAATGAGAACAAAAACAAATATATCCGAGCATCGAATTGCCTTAAAGAGGACATATTTTGACACGAGTATTTTCAACGGAACAGCAGAGTGGAATTTGCAGAGGAACAGAGAGATTGTGGTAATCATGATTTTTATAATTAGACGACACAGAGAAAAATGTCAATGTTTTCCGATATTTTTTTTTCTTTTTTTATTTTTTGTTTATTCAACTTAATTGCACTTGTGCATTGAATCCGAATGGAAACATTTGTTAACACAATGAAATGATATTGCGGCCAAAACATGCAGAATATACTGCAAACGCTTCATCAGTTGTTCAAATTGCTGTTACGTTGCATAAATACAATATTTGGTTTTGGATCTGCATCTCCTCGTAGTACATCAATGCAAATGGCAAACCGAGCATCAATCAAATGAGCACACATACGGGAGAATGAGATGCGAAAACGAGAGAGAGAGAGAGAGAGAGAGAAAGAGAGAGAAAGAGAAAGAGAAAAAGAGAGAAAGAGAGAGAAAGAGAGAGAGAGAGAGAAAGAGAAAGAGAAAGAGAAAGAGAGAGAGAAAGAGAAAGAGAGAGAAAGAGAAAGAGAGAGAAAGAGACAGAGAGAGAAAGAAGAGAGAGAAAGAGAGAGAGAAAAAAAAATGAGCACATGGAAGAGACTGAAAGAGAGAATGCTTGATACGTTTGAAGTGTGCATAAACGGTGAAATGCATATGACGCAAATGACACAAAATTGATGCGATGTAATTTATATTATATGATGTTGTACAACATTATGTACTCGAAAATTTCGAGTCGAATTGTCCAACAGAATGAAAAAAAAAGAATAACAGCAAATAGAAGATAAAAGAATCCAAAAATGATGATGATGATGATGATGATAATAATAATAATAATAATAATGTGTGTAGAGTAACATTGGTAGCCAGATAGTGACAGTGCCAGTATCGCATTTTCATTTCCCACAAATGCAATAACATACATAATAATACAAAAATGATAGACGAATATTCACCATTATACCGCAAAATCTATCTTCTAAAATAGGATGACACAGGCAAACAGGCCGCATTCATTATGGTCCATTATATTTTAATTTAATTTATAAATCTGTAATGATCTGCGTTAGCACTACATCATTTCATTTTGAATGATTCACATATTGTTGATGTTATTGCAATTTTCATTTCGTTTCATTTCATTTCATGTTGCTTTCATTTGGCTTTTTGTGGTTTGTGTTTTGTTTAAATGTCCTGATAAAATACAGTTTGTTTGTGCAAAATTGCCACCCTGTTTCTACCGTTTCAAAAAAAAAAAAAAAAATGATTTTGCTCAACGTTCACTGCACTAACAAATTTTAGCTATCGTAGCATTTCTTTGCTCAATCTCAATTTGAAAACAAAAACGAAAATCAACACAGCAGCTTTCCTCTCAGTTGTGTCGTACCCATTCCAGTCATTATACTAGATGCGATACGATGCGATGCGATGTGATGAGACATGAAAATACACATGTGTGTCCGATATCATTGCTAGCAAACGAACATATCGTAATACTTGCTTTAACTCCACATTCAATTTGAAATACGGGTATTGTATGACATTCAGCAGAATGAAAATGTCGCCTTTCATCATCATCATAGATTTGGAATGTTGCCGATGCGTACAAATGATCCAAATGTACGCCATTAAAGTGAAACTAAATTATTTGTGATGTGCTTATGCTGGAATGGTGGGGATGCTTACAAACAAGCAAGCATCAAAAAACTTATATATATTTTGCTGCACACCTAAGCAATTTTGCTTATTATTATTAGATTACGAGACTACATATTGCAGACCGAAGTTGATTCTTTTTTTTTTTTTTTTTTTTTTCTATGAAATTTCGACACACATTCTATATAGATACTCCAAGAATGGGAATAGATAGAAAAATAACGAAAATGAAAGATAATGATCAGAGGTAAAGCTAAATCATTGAAAACTGCATCACGTATAACGAACGCTATGCTATATATGTATACAAGTACAAATATTTACTTATATGGAATTTCTTTTTTAACAAAAATGACATTCCAAAAAGCTTTTCATGCGGAAAAATGAAGGAGACAAATTCGACAAAGTAATTGAAAAGTTTCATAAATCATCAGCGTAAACATAACGAATCTTTAAATGTCAGTGGTAAATATGTGAATCAGTAAAAGATTGCTTCCAGCTGCAATGTGTAACACTAAAAATTGGTTTTCAACCTGAGCACAATTAATCTCTCTCTTTTCTCGCACACACATCATCTGAATCACATACAATTCTGTACCCTCGCTCTCTTTATCTTTCTCTCTCTATCTCTCTCTCTCTCTCTCTTTCTCGCTCTCTCTCTCTCGCTCTCTCTCTCTCTCTCTCGCTCTCTCGCTCTCTCGCTCTCTCTATCTCTCTCTATCTCTCTCTCTCTCTTTCTCTTTCTGTCTCTCTTTCTCCCCTCTCTCTTTCTCACTCTGTATTCCTTCCTTTCCTTCATTCTTCCTCCCTCTTGTCCTATCACCCAATTCGCACCATATGAATATATCGGAATCGATTACCGGTTGAAGAATGTCGGAGAGTAAAAGAATTTCAATCATTTCGGGAAGCTGTAGCAAATTTTACATTCAATTTATACCCAATATTCATAAATATACATAATAATGTTTATAGAAATTCCGTCGTTTGCAGTGGCATTTGCGCTCAATGGGGTATCAAGAGTGGGTGATTGAGGAAAATATGAAACAGGAGAAGAAGTGTAAGCGGTACAGTGATATTTATGATTCTACTTGGATTTCGATACAATCTAAAATTGTGTTTTCAAACGGTTATGCTGCATGTCGCACAACAGTAATAGCACCAGCAGCAGCAGCAGCAAGAAAAAGCGAAGCACGAATTCAATCAATAGAAAGGAATTGCTGGTGGCACTGAAATTGTTGGAAAAATGTGTCAGCAAAGCAACGTATTATTGCCGGATACTGATTGACATCGACTTTTGCAGCATAATAAAATTCCGACCGATGCAGACAATGCCAAAACTGAACGAACATCGAACAACAACAACAATACGCACGAAATGAAGAGAAAGCAAGAGAGTGAGAAATGAAATGAGAGAAGGCAAGAGAAAAAAGAAAAAATATTGCGCGAAAAGCATCACCTGTCGCATTATTATAATCATTTTTATCATCGTTCATGTCAGCTTCGTGTTTTTTTTTTTTCACACTCACACTTGCACTCATTGTTGCTTGCCATCTCCAATTTATTATTGCTAGCTTGCATTACTCGCGAAATCATCATGTAAAATCAATAAGTGGAATGCAATTGCAAAATCGATGGCATTTTAATCATTTTTGCACAAAGCACCTTGCATATTTCATTTCAACTGATTTGTGAATTTACAAAAAAAAAATGAGAAAAAATATTTAAAAAAAAAAAAAAAAAATAAAGAAAAAACACGACAAATCGCCGATTGGAGGGCTATATTTTGAAATGGTGCAAATTTCATCATCGACACCATCTATAAATAACATAATGAGTTTCACAGTTTTACCACCACAATCAAATTATATTTGCTTTTAATTAAATCCTCCCGTACACATGGAAACACTTCATATGAATTTGCCATGATTTTGTGTTAATGACAAATTGAATATCCGAAAAGCAGTCGATCCGGTTGCCACACGCTTATTCACTTTTCATCTCTCTTGCTTTCTATCGTCCTTCGCATTTTGGTTCATGTTAATTTCATCATTAACATTTTTGATTGAAATAAATGATGGCATACTAGCATTTTCGCTCTCTCTCTCTCTCACTCTCACTCTCTCTCTCTCTCCCCCTCTCTCTCTCTCACTCCCCCTCTCTCTCTCTCACTCCCCCTCTCTGTCTGTCTCTCTCTCATTTAGTCTCTCTTTCACTTTTTACAGTCTCAATCAAATAACATTTGCTATTCCCATCCAATTCCACATTTTTGCCATCATCATAGAAATATTCAATTCAGTTTGAATACAGAATTAGAAACGTTTAAAAAAAATACTCGTTGTCTCGTTCCCATAGCATAGAACTAAAAAATGAACGATGAATCGTGCTGAAAATGTTGCCTTTTGTTTAGCATAACGTAGTTTTTATGTCGCATTCCTTTAAAAATTTTTGTTGCACGCTTCCTACTACTACTTGCTGGAGCAATATTTGCAAAACGAATGAATTGATGAACTCATATATGAAAAGCGTAACTTTTCCGGTTCATGTGTGTATGGATTTTTTTTTTTTTTTTTTTTTTCGTGTTCGCTTAATATTCGATTTCCATAAAATTGCTCGCGATAAAATAGATGAAATTGTATCAGTTGATTTCAAGCAAATCGAATTTTTCAATAAAATATTATGCTTGCCACAACATTGACATCACTGGAATTTATTTATATAGCTTATTAGGTTTTTCTTTTATTTTCATTTTTGCTGCGTTTTAAATTCATATATGTGCAAATCAAAAACATTGTATGAAAAGCTTTTTAAGATGGAATGTCTTGTAATCAAAATCATTTTCGTTAAAAATTGAGTAGTT
The DNA here is from genome assembly GCA_029041755.1 of Resseliella maxima. NCBI lineage: Eukaryota > Metazoa > Arthropoda > Insecta > Diptera > Cecidomyiidae > Resseliella > Resseliella maxima. The sequence continues at coordinate 1,017,674 of JAQOWM010000975.1, forward strand.
ATAAAATAATGAAAAAAATCTTATCTATATGTATATTTAAAATTTCAATACTTTTCTCTTCCATTTGATGAAGTCAAATAAAATGAAGAGTATTTTGTGTAACAAACTGATGCAATTGAACTTCGAAGGAACATTGCAAATAGCTTCTTTTCACCATTTTGCTAGCGTTGTTGAATTTACTCACCCTATTCAAATTGTATTGCAGGAAGTTTCTTTTGAATTTCTCATTTGTTACAATTCATAGTGAATTTCAAAGCAGTAAGATTTAAACAGGAAAATTTTCCAATTCAATGGAAAATATGTGCGAGTACAGCAGAAAAACAAAAATGATAACTCATACAATGAGCTTATGAGCATTTTTCGATGAGATTAAGTCTTAAAAACGAAAAGTTGACTAGCGTATGTGTATGTTTTTGCGCCAAAATGATACTGAGAGAGAGAGAGAGAGAGAAAGAAAGACAGGGAAACAGTAAGATAGGAATAGGGAGAGAGAGTGAGAGAAAGAGAGAGAGAGAGAGAGAGAGTGAGAGAAAGAGAGAGTGAGAGAAAGAGAGAGAGAGAGAGAGAGAGAAAGAGAATACGAGAACAAAAGAACTGCCATCAACCAATTTTCAACGACAAATATTGTGCAATTTATGAGAAAACGTAAAAATAAACGCACAAACACACACACACATAGAGCATAGGGAAAATGCTATAAAAACTTATGGAACAAGTTTTTGAGCTATAAACGGAACGGCAACACAACAGTAAAAGCAACAACAACAACAAAAAAATCATATGTGAAAGTAATAGTGTTATTACGGCGAATATCAGCGAATCAAATATGGAAAACACTTGGTGAAAGCACTGTTTTTCGTTGCAATGATAAATTTTTGGTTTTTCTCATGCTTCTGCCAATTATGTTGCACACACAAACACACAACAAAAAGAGGAGGGTGAGCGAGAAACAAAGAGGAAAGTAGGGAAAGGGAGAGAGCGAGAGAGAGAGAGAAAGAGAGAGAGAAAAAGAGATAGAGAAAGAGAGAGATAGAGAGATGGAGAAAAAAGAGAGAAAAAATGAGCAAAATGAATTGGGGAGTACGATGCGATCGGGGTGTGTATATGCATATTGCTGTGGTGAAGACAAAAAATGAGTTGGAAAACTATCTCAATCATGCTCTAACGTTTTGGGACCAAAAATTTGGGTTAAAATTAAAACACATTAAGGCGAAATGCGTGTTGTCGTTCCCTCTGGCCAATGTTGTTTCATTTTTTAGTTGTTGTTGTTGTTGTTGTTATTGCTTTGTTTTTGCCTTGCGTGTGTGCGCTTTTCTTGCTTATTTTTAGTCGCGTTGCCTCATTTTATAACAAATAGCATGAAGCGTATGTAGAAAATGACGATGACGATACTTATAACAGATGAAACCCGAAACATTAACGAAATATATTTTCGTTTAGCACATTTTGAATATTTTGTATATGAGATTCGGTTGGTTTTGCTCATTCTTTCTCATTTACTCTCTGTTAGAAAAACAGATCTCATTATATTACGCTGTCTCGTTTGCTCTCCCTCTCTCTCACTATCTCTTTCTCTATCTTTTTCATTTGAGGCAAAAAGCGATGTGGTAAATGTGGCGGGCACATTGTGGCATTTACGGATATGCCTTAATGTATTGAGAAACTAACGATGTATATGAATGGCATATTTTCAACTTATAAAACTACTATAAAACAACGATGGAAAAATGGTGGATGGTGAAGTGACGAGTGTTGTTCAGTGTATGACGGATAAATATATATATATATATATATAGAAAATTGCGAAAAACGACCGGATGCCAACAATTATTAAATATGGCTTCATCTTGAAGGTATAACTAGAGTGAATTTGTCGTGCCAGTTTCTTTTTTTTTATGATGATGTCTTTTGTGATGTCATTGTTTTAGCGATTCACCAATGATTTTCCAAGTTTTTAACTAGTTTTCACTCTATTCGCATTTATTATTTAGTTCACACTTTGTTTCGATTCATAGTTTGCTAAGTAATTAACTATTTGAATGAGAATGAAAATGAAAATGAAAATAAAAATAAAAGGGACTATCGTTCAATAAAATAAAACCGAGGGCAACTCAGGTAGTATATTTCTATAAAATTCAATCTTTTTGTATATTCATTCCTAATTACAACAGTATTCATATAGTAGTTTTGTACGGATTTTGGACTGAATTTCGGTTTATCCTATTCATATCGAATAAATCTTATTCAAAATTGGAATTGAGTGTTAAAGACCGAATGAAATAATGTGAAACTGAATGAATGTACATTGTGGCTTCATTTGATGAGCTTTGTTCAATTTTCTTGGAAATCCAATCATATACCTGTGAGTTGAACAAGATTTAGATGAGCAACAATAATAAGAGATAAAAAGAAAGGAAAAAATTATGCGCAAAAATGTGTAATGTTGCTCGTTTATCATGCGGAAAAAGTTAATGAAACTTTATCATAGAAAACTTTGCCAATAACTCACAATGGTTAACGTCATGAAATCGACTTGTTTCAATTGTGTTGAAAAAAACTTTCCAACATTTTCCAAATGGAAATAATTTACGCCCGAGTAATTACGAATCATTTTATTTTCAAAACCACTCCCGAATCCAAATGTCCCGTATAAAAATCCATCAATTATACAGTAAAAATATTCAATTGATGAATGTTTTTATTTGAATTCAAATGAAGCGGTATTGTTGAGATGAAATTCAATCAAAATTCAATCTCTTTAAATTTTACGATCGATTGTCAGCATTAGAAAAATCAATTGAATTTTCTTATACTTGGGATATGAATGAAAGTGCATCTTTCAGTGGTATGAAAAGCCGTAAGTGTGTGAAACATACAGATAAAGCAAAGAAAATAGATAGATAGAGGGAGAGAGAGAGGAGAGAGAGAGAGAGAGAGAGAGAGAGTGAGTGAGTGAGTGAGAGAATGAAATAAGAGAACTTGCATTGAAGTGCAGTAACTAACTCCCACTGGAAATTGAGAATAGAGAATACTTATTTAAAACTTAATTTGTTTAAAATTGTAGTTACAACACGCGCATATTTGGTCGTACACATGTAAAAGTGAAAAGTTTTATTCTAGTTTTTCGTTGTTGTTTTTGCCAAGAATTCCGAAGAATTCTCTTTCTCTCTCTCTCTCTCTCTCTCTCTCTCTCTCTCTCTCTCTCTCTCTCTCTCTCTCTCTCTCTTTCTCTATCTCTCTCTTTCTTTCTCTCTCTTTCTATCTTTCTCTCTCTCATGCTGTGTGTGTGTGTTTTTGAATATGAGTGAAAATTTCAACCGCATAGTGAACGATGATATGTATAAGAAATATCCATAGTTCCCATTCATTAACATAATACAGGCAAACAACAAGATAAAGAACATAATTATATGTAAGAGTAATGTTTCAACGACTTTGGCTGGCTGGCTGGCTTACTGTATGGATTCGTTCAGTTGTTTAACTGATATTCTCTTGACTGTGTTAGAAAATAGAAAAATACGGTTTGGAATATATTTTGTGGCATGCATTATGCGCAATGTGCACATCATGAACGAGTAATATATCTATATGGCATCAAGTGTTATGCATGTGCTTTCGTTTCACCGTTTTATTTACATACATAAAGAAAAATGAAATAAGAAAACGAAGAAGTGTTTATTACTTCAAAATCTACTCGAAAAAGCAGAAAAAAGCAAAGAAAAGTTAGAAAACAAAAGAAAAGAGAAAGAAAGCAAACATGAGAATGAGCGAGAAAGAGATAAAAAATAGAAATGGAAGACAAAAAGAAAGGAAGAATGAAATGCGAAAAGGAAAAATACGAAGGAAATAACAATTGTTGGTGTATTTCTGCTGCCGATGCTTTTCTATGGGAAAAACGGTAGAAAAGTTGGTTATTTATGACCAAAATGCGTATATTACACACTCTGGCAATGTCATGCTGGCGCAAAACCAACTCGCAAACACCAGCCATTCGACAAACAATGAACAAATGAACGAAAAAGAAACAAACAAGAGAGAAAAATCCAAGTTCGAGGGAAACAAGAATAGTTTGGCACTTTTTTTTTTTTGCTTTCAGTTGGTGGTGGTGGTGTTGTTGTTGTTATTGTTGTTCTCTCCCTTCTCTGCAAGTAAAAGAATGATAAAAGGGAAGTGAAGAAAAGCACCGAAAAATGAAAATAAAAGACATTCGTATTCATTTCTCGCTTTGCCATTACGTTTGTGTCATTGTACTTTTGTTTTTGCCCACTTCATTCTCAAAATCCTTATCCTAACACATACTGAGAGCATATTAAAAACAATACCGCCACAAACACACACCAAAGTGTATAGTCTCAACCAATTCAAAACATCACACGTTGAGCTATATGAACAAAGAAAGATAAAGAAAAGAAAGATAGAAAATGAGAGGCAAGAGAGCATGAGAAAGTGAGTGAGTGAGTGAGTGAGTGAGTGAGTGGGTGGGTGAGTGAGTGAGAGAGAGAGAGAGAAAGAGAGCAAGCCAAAATAGCATTGAAGAACATAATGCGAAAGCTCTCTTGCAACTCCACATACAATCTATTGCCCACTCATTGTCAGTTCCGTTTTTTTTCTCAACTTCTTCTTCTTCTTTTTTTCTATTTTGTTGTTCTTGCTCTCTATGTGTTCATTTCTCGATTTCTTTGGGAAATGCATAACCATTTGCCATCGGTAATGCCATTATGTTCAGTCATTGTGGAATATAGAGCAAGTAGTCTTCTAGGTGGTTAACGTGTGCATATGCTGGTAGGCATGTGGACGAATGAGAGATCAACAATCTGAATTGTGTCTCGCTCATGCATTTTGCATATAGATTGGTGTGTGTGTGTGTGTGTGTGTGAGTGTGTGTGTGTGTGTGTGTGTGTGACATAGCCAGCAGTGGCACAGTGGCAATGGTGAGATGCTGATGCTCTGTTTCTGGTTTACCATTGTTCAAAAATTATCATAATTTTCTCCCTCGCTGTTACACGATTTCAAAAGATTTGCACCAATTCCACGCCATATATTTTGTACATTGCATCCGTGTTGCGTATGTACACTGTACTGTGTACGATGTACGTGTACGTACTTAGAATTTGCTTTCACTCTCCCTTCTGGTTCGTTGAATTGCGAGTATGCATAAATATATTGCTGTGTGGGTATGGATATGGATATGGATTTCTATGTGCTCATTTTGTTCCGTTATTTGTTTTTTTTTTTTGTCCTTCTTCTCTCGGTTTTCGCTCTATTCATTTCGGTTCTGGCTTAGTCCTGATGATGGTGATGTTGAATATATATATAAAAAAAAACAAAGACTTGTGGATGCCGCCAAATGCTGGCATTTTGAATTTGCACGTACCACAACCAGTTTTTCGCATATACATGTATTTGCCATTCAGCAAAGTGTTTTCAAGCGAAAGAATTTCTAAGATGAACAACAGTAACGGTTATTTGATATGAGAGAAAATGCAGTTTTATGCGTCACGCCATCAAAATCGAAAAACAAAAGCACTCACTCAGCAAGAAGCAAGAAGCATTCGCTCATTTCAACCGTATATTTCGTTGCAAAATATGAATTTATGGCCAACGTAAATTCCGTCCGATCCGTTGATGATGATGATGACACAAAGAGAAATCAAGTAGAAAAATAAAACGGAAAACGAAAGAGAGAGTGTAGAGGGGGGGGGGGGGAGGCTAAAGAGAGAGGGTGAGAGTGAGAGTGAGAGTGAGAGTGAGAGTGAGAGAGAGAGTGAGAGAGAGAGAGTGAGAGTGAGAGAGAGAGAGAGAGAGAAAGAGAGAAAGATAGAAAAGAGAAAGAGAGAGAGAGAGAGAGAGAGAAAGGAAGAGAAAGAGGGAAAGGGAGAGAGCATCGGTTTTTATGAGATAAGTGTAGAACGTGTACACTATTCACTTGTCGCATTCACTTTGATAACAGCTACAGTAAAATCTATCTCCATTTTTGTATATTTGTCTCTGTCGGCTGTAGGTAATTGGCATCAAAAAGGCAATAAAGTTCACATGAAGAAAATGAATAAATAAAATTGATCCTCTGGCTATTTTGAAAATAGTGCACCCCAAAAAAGGGTTCCATATTCATTGGCGAATAAAGCACTTGATATTTACGGTAAAAGCTATTAAGCGGATATATTTGACTAGTTCTCTATCTTTTTTTGTTGTGCAGTCAGGTGTTTTTTTTTTCCCTTCTGGTTGTCAACATTTCTGTATGCTCTCCCTTCGTCGCTGCCCTACGTTTTATGTGCGTATCTTTATGTTAGCTATAACGTGACTAAGCGCTTTCGATGAGCATTTTGAACGACTAAGCTAAAGACATGCGAGTTTTCGTTTTTAAGCCAATTTCGTATAGATTTTCCTCAACATTTAATGAGCGATCAACGTTCAAGCATTCAGTTCTTTGCCAGTACACAGTTATAGATTTACCAATTGATGAAGAATTAAACATTTTTTTTTTTTTTTTTTGGGAAATGGGCAATTTTCTTCCTCCTTATATAATATAATACATCGATGGCATTGATGTGATACCATGATATGCCAACCATTTCAAATTGTATCTCCGGTTCTCATTCTTTTTCGAGGTACTGTGTATCCGTTTTACAATTACTATACGGCAAAACAATTCATTGAATTGCCGAATGGAAACAACGAACTGCTCTGAATTGTGTCATCCCCAATTATATTCATGATTTTTTTTTTTTTTTTTTTTTTTTTTGCCAACGGTCGCACGCTGCTCCCACAAAACACAACAGCATACCATACAAAACCATACGATAATATAGAGAGCATCAGTAATTGTTGAAGGGAAAATCGATTTCTACGCTTGGCTTATCATTCAGATAATTCATTTTTATAACTTCTTATCTATGCCATGCACATACACCATGAGAATTGTGCGTTCAATGTTTGAACATTGTATATTTTAAAACAAGTGCCTGCAGTCAATTCGAAAAATTTCAAATGCTCACACTCTTCTATTGTCTCTTTTATTCGCAATTTTAACGTTAAACATAGAAAGAGAAAGAGAAACCAATTGGAAATGGAGAGCAAAAACGCAGAACGTGCACACGGAATGAACGGCTAGTGTACGAAAACAAATTAAGAAGAAAAATAGCAGCAGCCGAAGAGAAAAAGAAAAAGAAGAAGAAAAAGTAGAAGAACATGAAAAGAGAGAGATGAAAAGAGAGAGATAGAGAGATAGAGAGAAAAAACACATTATCCATCGCAAACATCTTAACGTTATGCAGTTAATTTAAGGACGAAAATAAAAAAGCGGAAAAGTCAGGAAAAATTACAGAGGCAAGCAAGCGCTAAATAGAAGTGAAAAGCACATCGGGAGCTAAGAAAGACTGCAAATTCCATGACACCAACTCACTTACTCATATACATAGACAGAGAGACAGAGAGTAAGCGAGAGAGAGAGAGAGAGAGAGAGAGAGAGAGAGAGAGAGAGAGAGAGATGAGAGTGAGAGTAGAAAAAACTGAATTAGTATAATGAGAAACCGAGGAAAAGAAAGTTTTCTAATCATCTTGATTACAATGTTTGTCTTTCAAAAACAGAAGAATTGGAATTGGAGGTTTGTAGAAAGAGCTGAGAAAAGGAAAAAACAAAAGAAAAACAAAAACAAAAAAAGTGTCCAGAGATAACAAAAAACAAAAAGAAGAAGAGCAAAACGAAACAAAAGCAAAAAATTCGAAAAAAGAAGATAAAAAGATACTAAATCGATATTGAGACCGAAATAAGGAGGCGAGAAAAAGATCTGAAACGTTAAAATAGTCCGCGAAAATGATTGCATCGTTTGATCTTCATTTGATCCCCATTCATTCGAAACAAAATGAAATCTCCTTCAATCATTTGGTACAATATTTGCACTTATTTTTTTTTTTTTCTTCTTGTTGTTAAATACTCATCATCACATTTACACCATTAGCGCATTGCATTGCGCCTTATATTGTCAATTGAAATGCTTGTTGTGTTTGTTGTGTTCATTTTATGCAATTAAAAATTGTTACCAAGTCAATATGCTCTTAAGAGTAAAATACAATTTACTTGATGCTCAAACGTGTGTTTGAAGATGCAATCAAACTTTGTAATGCAAATGGTGCTGTTTGCACAATTTTGTTTGAATGATGATGATGAGCACCGGATGACACGATTTTACATTGTTTGCTTTTACATTAATAAGAAATGCCTACATAAAACCTTGACTGAGAAAAGTAAATCACTCACGGAAATGTACATTATGCTATAATGATAAAGCAAATGATGGCCTCATTGAAATTGCTACATTTGCAAAATATATGCAAGAGCTGTTACTTGATTTCCCTATTTATATGAAAATCTACATTATATACACATACACATAGACATATTTGTGAATCACGTTATTGAATAATAATAAGTATTGCTCAATTTTCTACGATTTTTTTGTTTGTTTGTTTGTTGTGTTTGCTGCTGTTGCTGTTGCCGTTGCCGTTGCTGCTGTTAATATGAAGCTAAGCATTCATGATTATTCATTTTACTGTTAGCCATTTTATTATTAGAGATTCATGACCACTCTACCGTCCTATAAATACAGGCCATGCTTAAATAATGAAAACGTTTCTCGTTTTTTTTTTCTTTTTCTTTATAAAAAAAATCACTTTCCGGAATATTTCCATTTAATGAAGGCCATTGTTACAATGATATTCAAAGGAGCAATCGTGTGCGTGTCTAAATCAAATGATACGAATAACGCGGGGTACGAAGAAAAAATAAAATCATGCGAAACCACATTTTCCAATTGAAACCTGAAACTTATGACCGTATGTAACTTGCGTTCAATCATATCAGCCTTTTTAACGGTTCAAAATATATGTGGGAAAAAATGGTTCTATTTCACCTGAAACTTTTGCTACTAGGAATTTCAATTAAATTCACTCACTCGTTCTCTCTCTTTCTCTCTCTCTCTCATTGTAATTTTCTGCACTGTATACTGAATTCCATGTGTTGAATAAGTTTATGTACAACGAAGTTTTGGTGGATTTTTCTTTTCGTTGTTAATGTAAAATGTTGCTAATTGAGAAAAAAAAAAAAAAAAAAAAATTAGATGCATGCATTCGAAAAATGTTCGAAAATTTATTAACAACTTTTTTAATAATTCGAATTTCATTAAAAACTGGAACTTTTATGAAAATTAAATTTTACATGCAACCCATGTCGGAAACAATCATTAATTAGTTGAAAATTAGCTTTAATTGATGAATGAACAATATGTATTATGATATTTTCAATTAAAATTTTGTTAAAAGAGAAATCATTAATTGTTTATACACTCAAATGTTGTTTATGTTGATTCAAAATGACGTAAATTGTTACATCAATCGAATTTGCGTGTTGGGCAGTGCATTTGTGGTGGTTTATGTGTTTATGTGAGAAGGGGGGTGGGGGGTGTATCTATACATGTGTGAATTGATATATGTGTGTGGGAAGATATGTGTATTTCGGTCGTGTGACTCTTCCAATTTGAATTCGATTAAAAAAAAAAAAAAATTTGACTTATTTATGCGATAAATGATTGTGATAAATGACTGTGCATCACCTGCGCATAATATTTACATCCAAAACAATGCACGATGCTTACGTTTTGCCCTGTTTTTCGATTGTAGTCAAATGATTTAGCATTGGGACAAGTTTCCGGGCGCATCTCTGACACCAAATGCAAGTATATTGCTTGATACGAAAACAGGGGCCAAAGTGAAACAAATCACAGTCCAAAAACAAACGATCACGTTTAAAAATTGTGACTTGTGATTCGGTTGGAATTCATTCAAAGTGATATATACTAATTTTTCAGCGCTTTGTTCTATTCGTTTTAACTCAAAGTTACTGGCAAATAGAAATAGCAAATAAAATTACCGAATATATTTCTTTTTTTTCTACATGCTGAATAAGAAAAGAAAATTGTAAAAGAATGAATGTTGCGAAAAACAAGAAAAGAAAAACACGAAAACAAATTCCAAGAAAGAAGGGAGAAAAAAGTGGAAACGCAATGAAAACAGGACAGCAAAAGTAAAACGAAAAACTTTTTGAATGTTAAGAAGCAAAAAAAAAGAAAGAAACAACAACACTGTAAGGGACCTGAAATTTAGGTTTTGAACGCAGTTGTATCCATCGACTGGAGCATTCATTCGTTCGTTCCAGCACATTACCTTTTTTTGCCATTTCACATTTTCCTTTTGTTTTTTTTTTTCATTCCGGTAGCGCATTCACTGACTGCCATACTTGTGCCACTCTCTCTCTCTCTCTCTCTCCCTCTCTCTCTCCCTCTCTCCTCTCTCTCTCCCTCTCTCTCTCCCTCTCTCTCTCCCTCTCTCTCTCTGCCTCTGGAGTATGTTTATTGTTGGACATTTATCAAAATTTTGTCACTTTATATCGCACGTAAATGTAAATGTATACAATTTGAAAATGCCAACCAACGATTTCAAACGCTCACACAATTCACAACGATTTTCGAAGCATAACAGAAGAACGCACATACACAGAACAGAATCCGATTCGAAAGTGATGCAAAACAGTCCAAAAAAAAAAAGAAGAAAATTGGGAAACTGTTGAAAATAAATTCCACTTTTAGACCGCACAATCTCTGAATGTATTCACATACGATATAAGAGCGATAGGTTGAAAAAGAATGAAACGAAGAGAGAAAAAAGGAAAGAGAAAGAGAGACAGAAAGCGAAATACACACACACACACAATCCAATTCCGTATACACCATTTCGAAAATTCGCCTGACAAAACAAAACAAATAGACGCCAAAATTCTAAACATATCTTAATCAGATTTAGCAATAAATTAAATCTTTGCCCGAGAATTACCGAACATTCTATGGCATTTTGGTGTAGTGAAATAGAGAAACGGGCCGAGGAGAATGGAATAAAAAGGAAAATAAATGCAACAACAAAAAAACATATATGAGTTCTATATCCCCCAATACGTTGGATTTGCGTATGCCGAGAAGGTCGTTGCTAAACATTCAATCCGGAATATATTTGATCAAGAGAAGGAAGAAATAATAAATGCAGCTTACACATTTTCGGGTCATGTCATTATTATGTATGTGTTAAGTAGAAGAGATGAAATGCAAAAAAAAAAAGAAAAAGAAAGAAAGAATTGGATATGTACATGTGTGTGTGTGTGTATATACGGTAGCTGTTGACGTTGTCGTTACCATCGCCGATTAAATATTATAGCCAGCGAATATTATTTACACTCTAAAATATATATATATATATATATATATATATATACATAATATATATTGGAAAATCTGAATGGCAAACATTGCTCCCTCTCTGTTCGGTTAAAGTGTTACACACATTGCATGCAGTAATATCAGCATCAGCAACATTAGTTAAACAGCAACATCGAAAGCTGGCCAGAGTTGGCAAGGTGGTATAACATAAAATCTCGCAGATTTACACATATAGTTTGCTTATTCAACATAAAATAAATGGATGATGGCGCATAAGTTTTTCCAATGTGTGTAAATTTGCCCTCCATTAACTTTTACAATAGTGCTTTTGAGTTGAAAGCTTTAAGCCATAGTTCGTAATTTTGACCATACTCTTGTTTGAGTTTGAGTTTGGCTTTGTTTTCGTCCTGACTCTCTTCATCCTGATTCTTCCCAATGTCCCTTTCTCTCTCTCTCTCTCTCTCTCTCTCTCTCTCTCTCTCTCTCTCTCTCTCTCTCTCTCTCTCTCTCTCTTTCTCTCTCTTTCTCTCTCTTTCTCTCTCTCTCTTTCTCTTTTTGACTCTCTTTTTCTCTCTCTCTCTCTCTCTCTCTCACTCTCTTTCTCTCTCCTTTTCCATCTCTCGACGTCTCTCAGTCATTCTCTCTCTCTCTCTCTCGTTCGTCGCTTTTAATCTCTACCTCTCAAATGTTCACTCTTTGCCACTAGTTCTGTGGAACATTGACACAGCCCGGAAAACTGAACCAAAACGCACATGAAACGTTATTAAATTCGGAACAATAGCCATTCCTATTATATGTGCTACTAAATGTATTTCACCGCTTTGCCAATGTTTTATTCCATCCTGTCAGTTGTGCCCACATTTTCAATTCTCTATCTCTTTTATTCACACATTCTTCAACATTACGTGCACATCCATCCGCTGTTACTGATGAAGAATATATGCAAATTCAACATATCAAAAGTTCGGTGCTTTAATTTGAAAATTTATTTATGGCTTTTTTTCCGAAAAGAGATAAAAAACGATAAATGGAATATGAATAAATGTGTGTGTTTATACATCGTCTGTAGCATACATTTGTGAACAATAATGAAAAAAATTGCCTTATATCGTAACCTATTTGCGCTAAAATATCTCCAATTTCTTGAAAGCATTCTTTTTTCAGGTTTTTTTTTTTCATCACCAAGCTCATTCTTAATGTCTATTCTTTCCACTAGATTTTTATTTTTCTCCTACGCCATTCTCTCTCTCTCTTACCAACTCACATTGACTGTAATTTGATATCGTCGAGATAAAAACGCTTTTGAATAGCTGCCATTTAAATTTATGATTGGAGCTAGAATTTATGGGGAACAAAGTCAAAATAATCATATAATTTCGAATTTCTCTGAATCGCGCGTACTATTTTCATCACGACAGAAAGTGAGTAAAACACAGAATGAGAACGAAATGAAAAAAAAAAAAAAAAAAAAATGAAAACTTTCAAATCGTTCTTCATGTGGTACTCAACAGTGGGTAAGATTGTTCAATTTTTTTTCTTTTTCTGTTTCTTTTACACCTTTTCCTATTTCCATAACGGTGGCGAGAGTCATGCTGAGTTCAATTTAAGATTGTTGAATTGGAGCACTCCAAATAAAACGATTACAATGCCGAGTCGCTGTTGAAACAACGACATGGAAAATGTATAAAACACAATATATAATACATTTTTTTTGCTCACTCGCATACCATTTTTGTCTTTTTTCTCTCTTTTTTCTTTCCACTTTTTCTTGTTTCTATCTCATCACACTTTTTTTCCGCTTACATATTACGTAGAATAATATAATAATGATTGATCGTTTGGCAAAATTAAAAAAGGCGATGTTGTTTAGAGATTCCAGAGAGTTCTTTTTTTTTTTTTTTCTTTTTTTGTGGGGAAGGGAAGAGGTGGAAACGTCAAAGCAAACGAAGCATACAGGATTTAAATCGACTTGAAATGAAAGAAGTACGAAAATTTATAGACTTGTTCATTGTGAGATATCAAATTAGTTGAATAAATTATATGAACGCGTTAAAAAATATGTGAGATTTTAAACGACGACCGTTTAGATAAATGTATGATCGACGTGATTCACATGCAATTGTGACACACGTTGATTAACACAAAATGAAATTATGATGACGACAACGACTACTGATGATGACGATGGGATGTGTTCGAGCGTAATGCGCTATGATAAGCCAATTTCCCGCTAAGAATTAAATGAGACACAATTTATATTTCATTATTAATTTTTTTTTTTTTTTTTTTTTTTTTTACTTGTTTTTGTTGTTGATTGTTGTTTATTTTTATTCCGAAATATTCATTTTATATGATACAATGCAAATATCTGATAAATAAATCCGAAAAGTGTTGAATTTTGGTGTATGAGCACCTCTTTTTAAACCGATTCGATGAGAGCTCATACGAGAAAAACCGCCTAAAGAACTGAATACTTCAAATTTTATCATTTACTTATTTATCATCATTTCTTCGTTTCATTTTTTTTTTTTTTTTTTTTTCGTTTTTTAAGTTTTTTTGTTCCAATTTTCGATTTGATATCTTTCATTAACATAAATATCAATTGTTTTCTTTATTTCTTTTTTTTTTTCTATAATAAAATATCCGATTTGTTTTCAATTATCTCATAACCAATGTTTTTTTTTACGCATTTAATCATAAAACATATAAAAAAAAAATTATTTTTCGTACGATTGTTTACGATTGATTTTTTTTTTTTTCTTTTTTTTCATTCTTTTTGTGTGAGAAATTTTTCTATATAAAATACATCCTTTTGAATGTGAATTATTCAATTCCTTAGAGCTCGTGATTTGGTTGAAGCATCTGCTGTTTAGTGCTAGTGGATTAGCACAAACAGATGCATCTAAAAAAGATAATTTATCAACGAAAAAAAAAAAAAAGAGATTTCATTTGGAAATTTTGGTTGAATTTTTAATACATCTATTACGATCTACTCGTATTTTTTTTTTCTTGTTGTTTATAAATAAGCCAAAATAGAAAGAGCCGAAATACTATTTAATTATCTCTTCAAATGTTCATTTCATGTTTCTTCTTTTCTCTTTCTCTTTCTCTTCTCTCTCTCTCTCTCTCTCTCTCTCTTTCTTTCTCTCTCATATTTGATAAATCCGAAATTCAGTGATCTTGAGATTGATTCATTGAATTCAGCCTCTCCTTGACACAGGCTTTATGATTTGACATTTATCTCTTTGCAATCATTATGATGATAAAATGATGATGATATTCTTTTTTTTATTGCAAAGAAATGTCATGTCGATATCATTAAAGTTGTTTCATTACCGTAAATGTGTTTTTTTTTTCGTTCCGTTTAATCGTCGATAGTTATTACGAATGAAACGGAACACATTTCTGTGCAGAAAATATGACTCGAATGCATCTTACAAACTAGCGCTATAATAATGAATTTTTATAATGTTTTTTTTTTTTTTGTTGGTTTTTGGGGTTATTCCAAACATGCAATATCTCTAAATTTTTATACTTTTATCCAAATACATGATTAATTTAGTAGTATTTATATTATTTTGTTTTTGTTTTGTTTAGTTTGACAAAAAAAGTGATTTTCTTTTTCTTTTACTTAAGAGTTTTTTTTTTTTGCCTTAAATTTGCATTTTTTTTATTTTTTTTTTTTTCTTTTTTTTGCCGAAAGTATAGAAAATCAATACATTGAGTAAAAAACGTTTATTTATTTCTTTTTAATGAAATATTTATGCGAAAGAAAAACAAATACGAATAATTGCGGTTTGCGTATTGGCCAAAACGTTTAATTAAAATTAAAATAACGAAAATTGTGGGAAAAAAAAAATTACGATTTTTAACGTAATATTCGTAATAAGAACAATTAAGAAAGAATATTATTAAAAAAAAGAATTAATATTAAAGAAAATACATCAATTTCTCTACCAAACGTTTAAACATAGAAATAAAAAATATGATTTCTTGAGAAAAAATATCTTAAGAAAAGTTTCATTACATAAACATTATCTTAAAAAATTGTAAATAAAAAAAAACAAAATCAACATTTGTTGAACATAAGAAGAAAAATCATAACAATAAATGATCGCATATTATCAAAAAAAAAAATAGAGTTTGTTATCGTTTTCTGCATTTTCATCCGGTTTCTGTACTTGTTTCCACTGTCATTTTTAAGACGATCTCTTGAGGAATGAGTTTCAATTGTTCGAACCAAAAAAATTTCCTTCTTTTCACTGTGTTAGGTCATGTTTCTTTTTTTTCCATTCATTTTCTTTTGTAATTGTTTCTTTTGCTTTTGTGTGAAATCAACAAAAAATTATTTTTCTTTTCATTTTTTTTTTTTTTTTAGCTCCGTTAAATCCAATTCATAGATGATTTGATTGATTATGTGTTTCTCCATTTAAATATATACGTAAAATATATATTTGTTCATATGTATCTATTTTTTTTTTTCTTCTTTTCATTTCATTTATAAATAAAATTGGAATTTGTTCTATTGTAAATTTGTTAGGAAAATTCTATTTGGACGTTGCTGGTTCCTGCTTTTGTGTGTGAGTGTCAGTTTGAGTGTGTGTGTGTGTGTGTGTGTGTGTGTGTGTGTGTGTATGTGAAACATTTTGTTTTCTTTTCGCGCAAAAATGGAAACATTTTATTTATTTTTTGTTCAGTTCAAACAAATTGAGAGAACAGTATGTTGTCTGCTATGGAATTTCGTCGATGAAACTTATCGATTCATTGTTATGGATGTTGTGAATAATTATTTTTTTCCTCTGTTTCTTTGTATTTTTGAAAAATGGAATTAATTGTGTAAATTTGTTCGTGGGATTGATGTTTTTCCTGTTTAATTGTGTTTGATGTTTAAATTCTCACATGAAAAAAAAAAATGGCTCAATTCGATATTATTGAGTGTAAAAAAAAAATTACAACAGATTGATTGGCGTTTTTAAAATTACAAATGAAAAAAAAAAACAAACAAAAAACGCTTTATTATATCCTGTTGTGTAGTGTTCTCATTTTGCGAGTATTCGCTATGTGTGTGTGTGTTTTTTTTTTGAGCTTTGAACGAAATTCTGTTCCACCCGCTTCTTCTTGCTTCTTTTTTTATAATAATTATAAATAAATGTATGTTTTTTTCTTTTGGAATTGTATTAATTCCAATTGAATAATTGTGTTTTTTTTTTGTTTTGTTTAGTTTGATTCGCAATATGAAAATGAATTCGCTTTCCAAATTGTTCCACTTAAATCGCTCGCATCGTGAATATTGCCGTTTGATTTAAATTGGTTGTTTATTTATTGATTCTGCCTTTTAGTTTTGCTGCAAAAAACTAATTGTTGTGTTAATTCAATAATTTCATCATTTTTGTTTGTTTTTTTTTTTCTTTCTTTATCTCTTTCTCTTTTTCTTCTTCATTTTGCTTGCTTGTTCTTTTGTTTCTGTATTCATTTTCCATTGTCTATACTCTTGATAATTGTAATAACATTCTTAAAAACATAATAACAAAATATATGCATATATTCTAGTTGTTGTGATGAGTACATGATCAAGTTTGTGTGTATGTATGTGTGTGTGTGTGTGTATTGAGTTCACAGAATTTATGTGTATGTGTGCTTGAGTTTGATGAGAGTGCCGATTACGGCCAAATTTAAGCCGAACCAATTTATACCATCACATTATACAATACATATAAGTAACCGGTCTCATTGCACTAATACAAATTTGTATTTTTTCTTTTTTTTTCTTTTTCGATTGTATCATTTTGCTGATTTTACATTTACGGGTGCTGGTTTGGATCATCTTCGAAAAGATGCTCACACTGATCGTTGTTTAGCTTTTTGTGTGTGTTTTTATTTGTTTTTTTTTTTTTCTTTCTTCAATTCTTCACGTTTTTCTTTTCAATTGTTTTTTTAATTGTAAGAGTTTTTTTATTCTCCACTGTTTGAGTATATAGCAAGTAAATACTATATGATCACTGTTTTAATGTGTTTTATTTAAGCGATTTAATAAGTAATAACTAAAGCAGTTTTGTTTTAAATAACGATACCAATGTAACAAAAATATCGAAAAACATAAACGTCTAATAAAAATATGTTTCTCACTTGTTGTGTGGCCGAACTCGACGGATGCGTTGCGCACACTTTGCGGTTAAAGAAACAAGGCCATTTTCAAATTATCTATATCTCATTGTTTTGTCATTTGCATTTCATTTTTTATTTCTTTTTTCTTTTCATCATCTTCTTCTTCTTCTTCTTTTTATTTTCATTTCTCATTCTTTCAATTCATCTTTTGTGTAAATGTCAACAGAATCCTTAATTGACTATTGTTTATTATACAAACGGTGCTTCGATTTTTAAATTAACCTAGGTTATTGAATCACGGTGTGCAATACACCGAGACTGTTTGCTGTTAGTTTCATTTTGTTTTTTTTTTTTATCTATGGCATTTTGAGAGGAACTTTAGTTGTTGTTGTTGTTGTTGTGTTACTGTTATTGTAAATTGAGTCGATTTGTTATGAATATCAATATTGCGATGAAAAATGAACTAAAAAAATCTTCTTAAAATTCAATATCGTTCTATTGTTGTTTTGTTGTCGGTATTTGTGTTTTTTTTTTTTTTTTTTACAATACATAAAATATGTTGATTGGTTAGTCAATTATGTTGATTTGTTTTATCTCTTGTTTTTCAATTTGGGGCATCATTTAACTTGCTTCCATTTTTGACATTGTTGATCTGGACAATTTTAATTGAAAGATCAATTTGCAAGTATTTTCGTGTGAGCACATGCTGTATGTGTTTGTGTATAAATTTCTGGTATTTTATTCTCTGTCTGATATATGTGTATTGTAGAAAATGAGAATGTTGACTGTAAATTATGATGATGCCCCGCCTCAAATGTTTATTGATTCTGTTTGCTTTTAATTACAAATTATTTTAAGCGAAGGCAACTTGTGTATATTTAATTTAATTACATTGATTTATGACATTTGACATTTCCACATTTCAAAAAAAATAAATTAATATTTGCCGGCGGCCCATATTTCGATGGCTCGTTTGAGGTCATATCAGTTTTGAATGACTTTTGGGCCTGGCATGAGTCCATTCTGTACTTGTTAATGTGGATGACAATCACACAGGAAACGAAATTACAACGAAACATTGAGTGAGTCGAAAAAAATTGTTCTGATAAATAGCTTTCGTTCATTTTTTTTTTTTTTCTTTTGTAATTAACCATATAGAAGTGGTTCCGTGTCTATTGCATTTGAATTTTTGAATTTTTTTTTGTGTGTGGTTCCTGTTGTTGTTGTTGTTTTTTTTCTCTCTGTTTTTCATCTATTTCAACTTTATACATCATGTGTCAAATAAATCACATTGAATCGAATTGATGCTGCTTAACTTCTGTCATTCACACCTTCGTAGTTTGTTTTCTTTTTTTTTTATTACACTATTTTAAAAAATATAACTTTAACTGTGCTTTTTTTTTTTACTTATAATTCTGATTTAAATTACTGTGACTTGGTTTAGTCACCGTATTTTGTTTGTTGTATTTGCTATTTTATTTGATGCGATTGAGCGAAACAATGGAAAATTTCATTTGCGAACATTTTCAAATGCGTTTGTTTTATCTATGTCATTTTTTTTTATGTGTCTGTATTCTTCTTCGTTTTCATTGTCTTATATAAAAAAAAACGTAAATATAGTGCTTTGGCACAACATGAAATTATTTGATAAAACGAGAAAAAAAAATAAGAAAATTCATCAAAAATGATCGCTTCAACTAAAATTTAACGTTTAATCAAAAACTAAAATGAAATCGATTAACAAATAAAAAGTAATTCATTCCATATCTCTGGAAATCCATTCAACAAACGTAGAAAAAAAAAAATTTTGTTGAGAGAAATCGAGTTTTAGAAAAAAAAAAAAAAAAAAAAATATTTTCTTTGAGGAGCTGCAGCCCGCAGTTCGGAAATGATCTCAAGAAACGAGATACGCTGATATTAATCCAGCTGTAAGCAATTCAATGGAATTTTCGTTTCTTAGCACCACGTCGCTTCGATTGGCCCTTTGACTTTCGCTTTTTGCCTTTTGGCAACGCATTTGATGTTGATCCGCTCAACGCACCGATATTACCAAAACTTGTCATCTCATCCCCGAGTGTGCCTACAATACAATTTATTATATTCATTAGAAATGGTCAACAAAAGACAATTTTGTGAAATATCTAAATTGAAATTATTTGAATTTTGTATGTACCGAGCGTTGTGAGTTTCCTTTGGCGATGCTTTTCGGCTTTGGTGACAGGTAATCGTGTAAGATAAGCTTCTTCATACTCTTCCTTTTCTTTTTGTGCTCTAGATAAAAGTTGCTGTGCACGTGAACCATCTGTTATTTCAATCGGTGTATCCAAACATTCTTCTTTCAAATCTTGAACAATATTTGAACTAAAAACGGAGAAAAAAGAATACAAGGTCATTAGCAACAGATCAAATAGTAAGGAATATTGTTGTTTATGTTGTTGTTGTTTTTTTTTTTTTGTTTTGTTTCTTTTTGAATGCATACTTCAAAGCTCGTTTTCTGGCACGTTCAAATTGTTTACGGGTCCGTTCTGCTTTAGTATCTTCGCCATCATAATGAACAGCACTGAGTTTTGGCGGCACATAAACACCGCTCTCTTTGGCTGAACCAGCTTTCTTTGCATTTTTACCACGTTTGCTGGGTTCTTCATCGGAGTCATCGCTACTTTCAGCTGTGTCGCCTGTTTCAATTTGAGTTGTGAGAGCGCTCAAGTTTGGCTATTACAAAGAGAACGAAAAAAAAAAAATTGATCAGACATTTTAGTAAAATTTTTCCAAATTATTGTTTTAAAACAGTTTTACCTTGAAATTAATTGGATCTTTGGAATTGGTAACACCAGTTACGGCTGTTTTTACCAATTTGTCAATTTGATAGCGCAATTTGTAATCAATTGGGCGAATCTTTTCCAATACAGTACGAATTTCAATCAAACGATCAATAGACGGATCTCGTTCAATTGTTTTGCCTATCGATTTTTTTGGAACAAACATGAATTGTGTTTTAATCATTGTTCAATTAAAAACCATAAAATTGAATTTCAAATGACCAAAATGGAAAACAAAATGAAAGAGAAAAATCATTTCAAAAAATATATACCTGAGCATTTGCGAAGAACCACATAGGTTAAATTAATCAAATATGTCAACAGCATGTGATACCTAACCTCTAGAAAACTAAGCCCATATTCGGTTGTGAGTTCGCCACTTTTGACGCGTTGCAACATACTCTCGACCAAATCTGAAACTTGTTTTACATTATTATTCATCTCGCCGAGCAGTTTCATTGCGTTTGGCAAGTCCTCTTCGATTTCATAGTCATCTAAAGCCTGCAAAATCATCACCCAAAAAAGGTTAAAACAGAAAGAAACGAACAAAGAAAAAATGTACATGAGTGCGGGAAGCGACACAATAAAAAAAAAAAAAAAAATAGAAGAACCTGCAAAAAATGATTGAAAATTAAAAACTGAAATAAATATAACCACCCGAGTCTCATACCACAATGTCACTGTTATTGGCATGTACATTGGTTTTGCTTGGTGAAAAAAATGTAAAAAATAGAAATTTTTCCGCATTGTAGACAACAAGAGAAAGAGAGAAAAAGACTACGTGATATATTGTTCGATTGATTTATAGTGCTCATATTGGTATTTGTTTTGATGAAACAATACAAGTGTCTCTCCCCTAAAAATGGGGCCATTTTACAGGCACTCGACATTCTTATGTCCGCTCAATAAAATTCAACTGTTCTAAAAAAAAAAATAAAAAAATAAAAAAATTGTTTTGTTGCATTGTTGTTGTCCTTCTGTCTCGATCTCAATAATTATATCCATTTTTCCATTTCTAATGTATTGAATCGATTTATATTTTATATGTCGTTGCTATTCAATGATTTTTGTGTAAAAGTGTAAAATTGTTAAAATCGCTCATAATTAATAACGCTTCGATTTACTCATTTGACCATAACGCCAGTCGCCGATATTTTTGATATGTGCCTTTGTGTGAATATTTGTAAATGTTTCTCTATTCTCTCTCTCTCTCTCTCTCTCTCTCTCTCTCTCTCTCTCTCTCTCTCTCTCTCTCTCTCTCTCTCTGTGTGTGTGTGTGTGTGTGTAATGTCTATGAATGTTCGGGATTTGCAATGAGAACGAATCGAATTCATTTGTGCGGAATATCAATTAATCGGATTTGGCTGCATATTTTCGTTTGATATGTTGATGGAGTTGGGAGAAAATTTCGTTGGACATGGATACATAATTGATAGGAGTCGCGTTGTTCGATTCATAAATGTGCTCTTTACCTGCATGATATCGATGTAGCATTGCTCTATAGTCAAATGATAGAAATAAGAATGAGAGCCAAAACAACCAAAAAAAAAAAAAAAAAAAAAATGAAAAGGGAATCTATATATGATGGAAAGGTGAACAGCAGTAGAACTAATACTGAATATGTCTGATGGTGATGCTGTTTGCTATTCTGCATGCATTGTGAACCTATCAAATCAGTCGCGTAAAGATATCGATTGAATATACCAAATAACCGAACACAATATAACAACGAAAACAAATGAATGTCCAGTGGAAGTGGAAAGGAACGACAGAATAAAAAAAAAAAAAACATACACATGACCGGAGAGAGAAAGAAAGAGAGCGAGAGAGAGAAAGAGAGAAAGAGAGAAAGAGAGAGAAAGAAGGATAGAGCGAGAGAGAGAGAGAGTAAGAGAGACAGTAAGAAAGAGAAAGAAGAGGAAACCCAAACAGGGACATGATGAGTGCACAAGAACGTCATGAATGTCCAGCAGAGAGAGAGAGAGAGAGAAAGAAAACGATAAAATGAAATGCAAAACAAAGCAAAGCAAAAATAACAGAGAAAAAAAAAATCGCAAGTGCTGGGAATATTATCCATTTTCAATATATATCATCTCTCTACAATGTTTGAAATTGCATACGGTAGTTATGATGTTGTCTGTTTTCGTTTTTCATTTCTCTTTTCCATTTTTATCATCGTTTAATAATGGATTCATCGCGTACCGCCCCTCTCATTCCAATTCGCGAGCACGTTCGTTCGATTCTATCATTGACCAAAAAAAAAAAAAAAAAAAAAGAAAAAACACAAAAACCAAAAAAAAAATATCGAATGGAAAAAAATCATCATCATCAGCAGCAGCAGCAGTAGTGAGAAAAAAAGGAAAAATAGGAAAAATCATAACAAAAAATAGATGCAAAAATAAAAGAAGTGTACTGAAGCGCATAGTGAAATGAAAAAAAAAAAAAACAGAGAGAAAAGCAACAACAACAACATACATCCATAGAATAAAAATGGCAGCAGCAGCAATAACGAACCAAATATGAATTGAATAGAGAACCATCATCGGTGGCGGCAGCAGGAAGAGATACAACGAACACAAATCGAACAAAAAAAAAGAAAAAAAAATAAAATTAAAGGAAAAAAAAAAACTAGAAAAAAAGCAAAGAGGAATACTGTGTGTGCCCGGACTATTGCACATACAAAGTGAGTGTATGTACCGAGGATAGGAACAAGCTGAAAAAAGTAAACAAAAATCACCACACAATCGCAAACAAAACTTTGACAAGAAAATCAATAATCATTTTTTGTGTGCGGCTCAACCCATTTCGTCGTCAGTCGTATTTTTCTGCATCCCTTTTTTTTTTGATGGTTATACTGTTGTTGCTGTTGCTGTTGTTTTTGTTTCTACTGTAATGTTGATGCCATTGCTCAGTATGCTCTTCTGCTATTTCTCTGCTACAGTTCAGGTTGCTGGCAAAATTTTTTTTATTTTTTCGATTCTGTGCACACGTTTGTGTATATATTTTTTTTATTTCTCTTTCTCTCTGTGTTTGGTTCGTTGTTCGTTTTTTTATTTTCTCTTTCTCTCTCAATTTTTTTTCATTCTTTTTTTTTTTTTTTTTGCGCGCGTTTTGTGATTTCAGTTCGTCGAATAGTGGCATCGCCTGCTTTACACCATCACCGTCATCGTGACCATCGCCACCATCGAAATCAATGTGTATGCGTTTTTTCCCGAGCTTACTCTTCAGCCACTCGCTATGCACAATCACACACAGACAGAAAGCGCGAGATTGGCGAATCCGTGAATCGGATCACCGTACACTGCGAGTTGATTTGCCTGCACCATACTCGTCTATTTTTTCTGTGCTTTTTTCTTTTATTTATTTATTTTTTTTCTCGCTGCGTTTTTTTTTTTTTTTTTTTTTTGTCTTCATTTCTTTCATATAAATTTGTACATTTTGTTGTTGCTGGTTGCTCTCGATGTTACATGTATAAATCTCGCTGCGCTGCGCTATACTATATATTATTATTAATTCCACGATTTTTTTTAACATACCTCTTCTTTGCAAAGCAAATTTTATTTTGCCCTCTCCGCATTTTTTTTTTATACTTTTGTCATTTTTTATTTATTCCAATTTTTTTTTTTTTTTTTTCGTTCGCACACATTTTATTCGCATGAAATGCATTTATCCGTTCGTTCATGCATTTTTTTCATTCCGCGTCAGGGAAATATATATTTTTTTTTACTTGCTCGCTATCGCGAACACTATAATATTTTTTTTACTTTTTTTTTTTTTTTTGCTCCCTCGCCTGCATATTCTCAACTCAACTAATGGAAAAGATTAACTGAGAATAAAACAAAATGAACAGGAAAAAAAAAATTGATGATAAAAATTGATGCGAAAATATAGATGATGCAGACGTTGCAACGAATCGAACAACTACTGAATGATGATGACGACGAATGAATATCAAAACAAACAAGCCGCCACAAAACTAAGAAAGCATGCCGTCTTTAGAAGTGACAGAACATACATAGACGATGTGAGAGACTGTGAGAAAGAGAGCGCGCGCGAAAACACATTGTGTGTGTAGATATATATATATATATATATTTGGACTTGAGTTGACTTGAACGGCGACGGTAAAGTATACACAGTGAAAGTGAGATAGAGAGTGAACACAAGAAGCAACACATAACCTAAGATGTTTTGGCCCAATGTTCGTTCATGTGTTCAGCGCACAAAGTAACCGAATCAACGAAATATGGAAAAGACAGAGACGATATGAGATTCAAATAGAGAAAGACAACAGACCACGTAGCGCGTACATAACGACGTATTCCATGTTATATGCATATTTACTTAGCAACATTCAAGCCATTCGAGCTACGTGTGTAATCTTCCACATGGTGTCTTGTCAACAACAAAACCTACATAATAATATTATGAAAAGCACACTGGCAAAGTACGACGACGATGTTGAGAATAACGACGACGATAACGACGACGACGACGACGACGACGACGACGACTACGACGCTCATAATATTCTTTCCATCTACACATTAGTATATGACTTTTACGATATGTTGCGAATGTGGCCAGTTTACATTTTAAAATTTTGAATTTTCAAAATGCAAACCGATTTTCGGATATGATTTTCCTTATGAAAAATCATGCCAATACAAAAATCCCCACATCCATCTCCATCATTTCAAACAATGTGAAAAATGTTCAAGTTGATTTTACCATTCATCTTGAAATTTGCAATGCCAATGAATGTGAATTCACAAGCGAAACAACAAAACAAAAAAAACAAAAAAATTCCCAATCAATTCCGCGAGAGGAGAGAAAAAAAAAATTGCGTCAAACATAACACAAAAAAAAAAAGTACTCAATTGAAATATTCATGTGAATAACTATGGAAACTAGTAGAAAATTCTCAACTTGCATCGAATTTGTATTACCTGAACCATTTTTTATGCGTTAATTTAAGCCTTCGCCAGGAAAATATTGTAATCTTTTTTTTTCTTTCTCTTTGCTCTGTGTGTCGTATTTGTTCACCTCTTATACGATTACTGTCACCAAAACACAATATATAATCTTTTTTTTTTCTCTTCTTCTTCTTGGTTGGTTTTTATTTAAAGAAACAAAAATTCGAAATTTATCTAATTCATAACTAGGAAATTTTACTTAAAAAAATTTAATTTAACAAAAATACACTGCCCACTTTATGTTCGTTTGATGCAATTTTAAAGAATGGTCGATGCGAAAAACTTTTTTTTGTGTTTTTTTCTTTTTTGTTTTAATTTGGGATGAAATTATAAGAACTCAACAATGTTGCACCTATTCTTACCGCACTATTCTATGGGTTTGAATATTACTAATGAAATGAATATCTGTACTTTTTTCCATGGCGTTTCGGCGTTTCGCGAGTTCCATTCTTTTATTGTATTAATATGTGTATGTATGTATCATTCGGATTTTTCAAATGTAATTGTTGTTGCTTCCCTTATTGCATATGTATTATCACCAACGTTTGTTGTCAATGTGTGCGTCAGCGAGCAACATTTTTTTTCCAATCGCACACATTTTTTTCCGTGGATTTGTTACATATGTTGTAGTGACTGTATATATATCATACGTGAATTTAGCAGAGATTCGGGCTGAATGACTACAATGCACATTGAATGCATTGGATTTTATAATCCACAAAATATAATCGAATATGTTAAATTACACAGAATTATTAAATTTTCGTTGTACAAAAATCACTTTAAAATGGATTTGTAAAATTATAAATGATAAATAAAACCACTTATGTTATGATTCATTTAGAAATGTGCTCATTTTACAAATGCCACATTTCGTTTCGAAAGGTTGGCAACACAGTATGACAGCATCATTTAAAATGTCAATGGATGCTTCAAACGTTTATGAAACGTCAAATTGATGTGATTACTATATGTGTGTCAAAGTTTTCTTGCCTGTATGACAAACATTTTATAAAATCGAAATTCTTGTTTATAAACGAAATTCAAACGTTTTTTTTTTCGTGTTTATGAACAATTCTATTGTGATTATATGTAAATTTTCAGTAAAAGTGTTGGATAAACAAAAAATAAGACATAATGTCTGATACCGAATATGAAAAATTTGAGATCAATGATTATGATTTGGAAAATGAGTTTAATCCATTTCGAACGGGTCGAAAGCGACCGACAAAAAATCAACAAATTTATGGCATTTGGGCAGATGATGATAGTGATAATGATGCCGGCCAAAGTACATCAATGTCACGAAATCGTGGTGATGCACGAAAACCAAAAGACTATACAGCTCCAATTGGATTTGTTGCCGGTGGTATTCAACAATCAGGCAAGAAAAAAGAGGCAGAAAATAAGAAATCAGATGATGGTAAGTGTGAAAAATCTTTATTAAGTATATTTAATTTTAATTGAAATTTTAATTGAAATTTCAATTGAAATTTTAATTGAAATTTCAATTGAAATTTTAATTGAAATTACAATTTATCGAAAAATAAATATTTATAGAGAAATCCGACGGAGAAAACGGTAGTAATACATCCAATGAATCGGACGATGACGTGAGACCACAAATGGGAGGCCAATCGAAGCAATCTGGATTCAAGTTTACAACCAAATCAATGCCAAATCGAGGTTTGGGCACATGGGAACAACACACCCGTGGTATTGGTGCTAAACTTTTGCTTCAAATGGGTTATCAACCGGGAAAGGGTTTAGGAAAAGATTTACAAGGTATTTCACAGCCAGTTCAAGCACATGTTCGAAAGGGTCGCGGTGCAATTGGTGCATATGGAACGGAACATGGTCAAACTATTGGCGATGCTAAATCAACAAAGCCAAAAATGGACGAAGATGAAAAAGAAACTAAAGAATTTAAAGAGAAAATGGATCAATGGCGAAAACATCCAAATGATTCAAAGAAGAAAAAGAATCGATACTACAAAAGTGTAGAAGATATTATTGAAAAGGGAAAGAAACCAAATTACATACTATCAGAGAAATTGTGGTAAGTTTTTTGAAGAACATTTCCGCATGTTTTAAATATTATTCAAGTTTTTATTAGTTTTGTTAAAATGCTTTAATTTCCCATTTTAGTACAAAAATGAATAATGTGACAGTGATCGATATGACTGGACCTGAAAAGCGTGTATTAAGTGGTTATCATGCGCTATCTCAAGCAAAAATGGCCGATGAAAATCTGTATAAAGAGCGTTCAGCAAAGGAATGCACTAACTTCAGCCTACCAGAACTGACACATAATTTGGATCTCATATTAGAAATGTGCGAACAAGAAATCATTCAAATGGATAAAATGCAGAAAACTGCATCTGATCGAAAAATTGTTTTACGTCAAGATAAAGAAAATTTGGAAAGAATTGTAAAATTAGAAAAGGATCACATTGCAACACTTGAACAAGTATCGGAATTAGTTGAATCATTGACATCACCAAAAGAGCCATTAACATTGAGTAAATCAGCGGAAATATTTACGCATATTCTTGATAAATATCCTGATGAATTCAAAGAGTTTGGTTTAAATGATTTAGTACCAGGTGTAATTGCACCACTATTTCAACAAGAATTAAGTGATTGGAATGTTTTAGAATCGCCAGCACATCCAGTGCCAATGCTAAAACGATTCGAATTTTTAAACGATGACAATAGTTCAAATAATACCATTTTTAGTCCATATTCATCATTGATTTGGTTTGGCATTATTCCAAACATTCGAAAGGCAATCGATGAATGGAATCCACGAAATCATCAACCGATGGCCGATTTACTTGATACATGGGCTAAATTCTTTCCTGCTCATATATTAGACAATGTTCTTGAGAAACAAATTTTACCACGCATTGTAAAAGGTGTTGAATTATGGGATCCAACAACGGATACACTTCCAGTTCACTATTGGATCATTCCATGGCATAATTTACTTGGAATTAAAATGAAAGAAAATGTTTATCCAAAGATTATGGAAAAACTAAGCAGAGCACTTGTTTCTTGGTTACCATCTGATCGATCAGCCAGAGCAATCATTTCACCATGGTGTGGCATTTTTCCGGACACAGACTTTCAAAATTTCTTACTCGAAAATATTATTCCAAAATTGCAGTTAACATTGTGTAAGTTTCTTTGTCTCTCTTCTCGTGTGCTTCAATGAAATTTTCTTTTTGACGAAAACTTTTTTTTTGTTGATTTTTCATACAATATAATTTTTACTAAAAAAAATCATTTCTTTTCATTTTAGCCGAGTTAATAATCAATCCATTGCATCAAGATATGGATCAGTTTAATCAAGTATGGGAATGGCATGAATTAATATCACTAAATGCAATGGCACAAATGTTATCAAAATACTTTTTCCCAAAATGGATGCAAACTCTGGTTATTTGGTTAAATCAAAATCCAAATTTGGAGCAAGTATCTCGATGGTATATTGCTAGGGGCTGAGGACCCTTTATGAATATATGTATTTAGTAGATATTCAGAATATTCAGGCGATATTTAAATATTTATGAGATATTTGCTAGATTCAAAAATACACACCATATCATACATATTTGACATATCTAGTGAATATTCAATTGATTTTTATCAATAAGTTAGCATTTGTGAATATATTGTTGATGGCAAAATAAGTATTGCTTGAAATTGAGATTTGGTAGCTGAGATCAAGTCAACATTCAACATGGACGACATTGTCGACACAATCACATCATGGAAGGATCATGTAAAGTCAAATACCAACCGCGTGTAACTCGTTTAGATTTCGATAAATATGTGCAAACACAAAAAGTTGCACATGAAGTTGTGCGTGAAATGACCGAAATGCGCAAAGAAGTCCCGAAAGATCAGCAAACCATCATCTACGCTCTTGGCAATGCAAAAACTGCCGCCAATTCTCCAATCAAAGGCCACTTGCGAACACCAAAAGCAGCCATTACGTTAATCATGCACCGATACGCAATGACAATTGATGTGAAAGAACCTGGAACATCGATGCTGTGTAGCAGATGTCACGAATTGCTCGATAGAGCAATAGAAAGAATCGAAAGGAAAGGATTGGGTAGAGAGAGATGGAACATAAAGGATCGGTAAATTGTTCAAAACAAAACAAAAAAAAAAACCTGAAAATTAATTTTGATTTAACAGTTTCCTAGTTTGCCAAAACTGTGAACCGGCCCGAAATACTGTTCTCGCTGCTCCTGAGGAATGGATTGGAAAAGTACATCATACACATCGAAAGAAACTGAATGTCGAACCAAGACCAAATCAAATGACATTCAATCATGAAAATCAACGAAAAACAATTGTGTGGGATCGTGATAACAATGCATCACGCAACATGATTTACAAAGCAATGTGTATGTTGACCAATGTACCAGTGAATCCAGATTTCAATAAAAAAGCTTATATATTAAGACAACGTCGTGCAGCAGCAGCAATAGCAGCAGCAGCAGCAGTAGCAGCAGAACATCAAAGAAGAAGAAGAAATATGGCCGGGGCGTCCTCTAGGGGAGAGAGGTAGGTATTGAATTGATATTGATGAAATCAGATGAGATATAATTGATAAGTTAGTTCAAGTGTATTAATTTCTAAATGTTCATTTATTTGTATATTTCTCTTGTAGGTAGTGCTGGCGGTCACAAAGTACTATTCTATAGTAAGTTTTTTTCCCTTTTACAGACACAGGCGAATGCAGTATGATCTCAACTACCAATCTCAAATTTAAACAATATTTAGTCATATGTTTAGCATATTTATAAATATTCACAATATTCACAATATTTACAATATTTACAATATTTGCAGGATATTTACAATATTTATTTTTATTTACTTTCGTTCTTTCCCCCTAGGTATATTGGATGGAAATCACAATTATCTGATGAAATAATGCAACAAAATTCAATTCGAGAACATTTTCGTCGTGCACTTGAATTAATGCAACGTTCATCTGGCGTTGTTCTTCCACCAAATATGCAAATACCGACTCCAATTATGGAACCAATTGCACCGCCACCACCATCTTTAATGGATTTACAAGTTGGACCAGCGCCACAGCTTGAATTCAAAGAACTTGTTTCACAAAAATGTGCTGAACGTGGCATTATTTTTGCCCCAATGCCTGGTCGGAGAGAGCATGGCAAACAAGTTTATCGTGTTGGAAAGCTTTTCTGTTATATTGATCGAACTGTAGTTATGCTGAGTGATGGAAGTTTCACTAATTGGATACCTGTTTCAATACAATCATTACTCGAACGAGCCATTACCGGAGCATTTTGAATGTAAAATTCGTTTATTGTTTAGTGATTTTTTTTTTTTTTTAAATTATTTTATTTCGCATTTTGTAAGTCAAAATGATATTTAAAGAGAGAGAAAAAAAAATACAAATGTTGTTAATAAACATCAAATACATAATACAATATATAAAAAAAATTTGTTTAAAATTATTAAGGCACTCAACAGATTTTTGGCCGCTGATTTGTTTTTTTTTAGTATCAACATCGAAGACAAATACTTTGTAATTAGTCGAGTTAAAATAAGTTTGCATATTCATCTAGTAAGTGAATTAGTGTGCGCATAAGTAGTTGAGAAAGACAATTGATTTTGCTCTTTAATTTCTTAATCTGGATGCTTTTTTGCTTTTGTCAATACGTGGTGGAACTCTTAGTACACTGCCTGCGTTCATCAATCGGTTGTACATTCTGAAAATGGCATTTGAAATTAGAAAAATTTTTTTTGGAAAGGGCATGATAGATGAGCAATGAATCTTATTTACATTCTGTATGCTTCCGTTTTAATATATTCAAGCACATGATTGATTCCAAGCAAATATTGCTCGGCAATTTGTTGAACCCATTCATTTTCTTCCATTTTCAAAACGGATTTGTTGCTTTGCAAATCGAGAAAACCTAAAAAATACAATAAAATCACAATTAATTCTTGTCATTTCACAAAATCGATGGCATTTCAGCCACAATCGATGGCATTTCAGCCACAATCGATGGCATTTCAGCCACAATCGATGGCATTTCAGCCACAATCGATTTATTGAAAGAAAAAAATTTGATGATTCATCACTTTTTTTTAAGCAAATACCACTCACCAACTTCAGGTGGAAGAACGGTTAAGCGATTGTTTTGAATGTGCAACTCGCGTAAACGTGTACATTCACCAATTTCACGTGGTATATCCAATAATTGATTGTCACGGAGACCCAACTAAAATGAAAATAACAATACAGCATTTCAGTTACATTTTAATTGATCAAAAAATGGACGTTTATTTCTGGTTAATAGTAATTTTTTAAAAATTTTACTCACAATTTGCAAATTCTTCAAATTTCCAAGACCCGGTGGTATATGTTCAAATTCGTTGTCTCCCAAGTATAAGGCACGAAGAGTTTCTACCGAAAAATAACGAAAAGTTAAAAAAAATAATTTCAAATTTGATTAGATTAGTGGATTTACCCATCATGAAAAAGTTGCCTGGCAATGCATTTTCATCTAAATTATTGTAGGACAAATCGAGCACTTCGAGCACAGGAAAAGCGCCAAATCCTCTTGGCAATGCACTGAGACGATTAATGGACAAATTTAGAATACGAAGTTTTGGCATCGATGAAATTGATACCGGCAATTCTTCAATATGATTGTTGGTCAAGTTTAAAATTTCCAAATTTGTTAAATTGGCGATGCCCGGAGGAATTGCTGCAAGAAAAAGAAAAAAAAATTTCATAAAATTTCATGATTAATTTCCTATTTTGTTTCTTTTCAATTTTGTTTTTTGTTTTTATAAGAGCAAACCTTTATCTTGTCAACTTACTTGAAATACGATTATGACTCAATGTCACTCTTGTCACATTCAGCATATTTACTGTAACAAACATAAAATGACGTACATTTTAAAAAATAATTCCATTTTTTCGTGTAAATTTTCTTCATTTTTTTTTTTTTTTTGCATTTGAATTGAATTCATTTTGTTGAAAATTTTGTTATTTCTCGCAATACAAACACTGAGCATGAGGCATTTAATTTTCATATTGTTGCGCCCACAATGACAAGAACAACTTCTATGATTTATGTCCAAATATGGTAATTTTTTGCATAGCAAACATATTTCATATGAACTTACAAAGGCCTGGCATTTCATCAAATGAAATTACATTTTTATCAACCAAATCCAATTCACGTGCACTAGTTTCTCGTGCTTCATCAAGTGCTTTTTTCACTTTCGACATTTTACTGTTCATAGGTAAACAAGATACTGGCCCTTGATTCATTGTTATTATTGTTTTTTTTTTTTTTCGTCTGCACAAGTAATTTGATTATCTCAAAGGAAAAAATAAAATACTATGATGGTATTTGAAAATGACACCCATACACGAAGAATTTTCAAGTCACATTTGACAGATAAATGAATGAATTCAATTCATGATTTGTGCTATTAAACGCACTCTTTATGTTTTTGTGAAAAAATACTTAAATTTTATTGTCATAAATTGAGATATTAATCGAATAGTTAAAATTGCTTGGATTTTTTGTCAAATGTTTGGCAAATTGAAATTTCCAAACTGAATATACTTTTTCAAAATAGATTTTATTTACCATTTTAAAATCAGATTGAAAACATAATTTATCTAAAAATGGATATACTTAAAATGTGCGAATATGTGTGTGTGTGTGCGTGCTAGTTGAATCAACATCAACATAAAATGGTATTATGCGGTGGATCTTTTCTTGCATAAGATGGTTTTTTGAAGTCAATAGTCATTCCGTCTCATTCTAAAAATGATTTTGTTCTAATTCAACTACAAACGCAACACAATTTATTAGCGTCATTGTATATGTGAAAATGCATTGAATCGTTACGCTCTCTGTCACTTTCTCGGTAAAACCATATTAAAAAGTGCTATGAATGCGACGACGTTCAACATCTAACCAAAATCCAGTCTATTCATCTCATTTTCACTCATTCATTGTTTGGTTGTGCTGTCGTTTGTGTTCATAATGAGTCTGATGGATTAGATTGCCAATGAAAACAAAGAAATACTCGATTTAATTCGTAGTGCGGTGCTATATTTTATTTTATTTTTTGTGTTTTTCATGCAATAAAAAAAAAAACAAAGTTGTTTCATTAGAACTGAATAGACAAAAAAAAAAAAAAACAATATAACAAAAAGAATTTTCAGTGAATTGAAAAAATGAAAATGTGAATCACCAAATTGGATACAATTGATTCGAGAGCATAAAAAATCCATGACATATGCAAAACACAAAATATGGTGAATATTTTTTTTCATTTCTGCATACATATAAATTTTTAGTTTTCTTTCTCTGGTTATTGTTGTTGCTATAGTTTATAAGAATTTTTCGGGATTTTAAGAATTGTGCCAAAAGTTTGTGTTATTCATTGTTTATGGAAAATTGTGGTTTAAATTGAAGGAAAAAAGAAAAAAAAAAAAAACAAAAAATAAAACCATGAACCATCATTTAGTTATAGAATGGAAATCAATTTGTGCTGGCCATGGCAGAAAAAAAAATTATGCTCAACAACATATAACAAGCGCATTCTTGTGTTTCGCTTGTAAAACACATTTTTCTTTACTTGATTTATTGTGGAACTTTCGAATGAAACAAGAGAGAGAGAGAGAGAGAGAGAGAGAGAGAGAGAGAGAAAAACAGCAACTTTTTTTTTTTGGCTTCTTCGATTCTGTTGCTATTGGCACCCAAAATAGGCCAAGCGCTTCGCAAAAATTAAATAAGGTTAAGCCATGGCAAAAACAATAGCAATGCAAAACATGTGCCTCGAGATGTTGGGGCTTCATTCTTCAGACAAAATAGATAACAATGAGGAAAAAATAAAATCGACACTTTTATTGTTAACATTTTACTGTAGACTATTGTGCCAATCCATTTGTGACTCTTTGTTTTTATGTAATGGCCATTGGTGATCACAATGCACTAATTTTCTTTTCACATTGGAATATATTTTCAAATTTTTGCACTAATAATTACGAAAAACAAGGTAATAAAACGCGCGTGCGAAGATACGAGAAATGAAAAAAAAAAAAAAAAAACAAAATGTATGTTAAAAACAAAACCACAAAAAATATTTGCAAGTTTCATGGAAAATGGCATGAGCCGTGACGGCTGTTTCATGAGGGATTGAGCAACAAATGATGTTGTCATTTCATTTGATGATTTTTCTTATTTTAACATTTTTAGACTGTCGTTTTTTTGGTTTTGTTTTTCAAAGTATAAAATTGCAGGAACCGAAGCAAAAAAAGAAAAAAAAAACGTATAAAAATCTCTTCATTCTTTCCATCGATTTAAATGCTTAAACATTCACTTGTATATAAATGCTATATCGTTGATGAATCGTGCATTTCTCACATTTAATTCGATTTCTCGTTGTTGGTTTCATTTTTTTTTTTTTTCTCTTTACATCTGCCATTCTCATTTTGTTCACAGAGAATTGCTTCAGTGAATGTTTCATGTTTGTCAGATTGAACTTGTTCCATTCAGTGCCATTGTTTTTTATCTTTATATTCTACATGTGCAACATATTCGCGCGTTCATTTTGTCTCTCTGGTTTTCCCTCTAT
>JAQOWM010000975.1:1057500-1095181 GCA_029041755.1 Resseliella maxima
AAAAAAAAAAAAAAAAAAAATCGTGACACATCGTCAAATAAAAAGTTTATATATTCATCAGCTAAATCGCAATCATGACAAAATTTTGTTTAAAATACTCGCTCCACAACTCAGTTGGCAATTGAAAGTCAGAATATCACAAAAACAAACGCAAAAACACAATAAAAATAACCAAAAATAAACGGAAAGTAAGAGAGAGAGAGAACCAAGAGACTTAGTTTGTATGGTCGATTTTGAAATAAATCAAACTCAACGGCAGTCACTGGAAATGCAATCGTAAATATATATAAAAAACATACTTATCATAACATCAATATTTGCGCGAAAACAAAAGAAAGGAAAAAAAAAAAATAATTGCAGAACAAGAGACAAAAACAAAGACTATATATAATAATTATTATAAACTTGGTCAACCTTGGCATAATTACCGCGATTGTGACTATAAATTATAATTTAAAATCGCGATATTTTTCTTGCGTATTGTAAACGTAAAACATAAATTGCATTCTAAGTTTTAATTTGTCACAACAGTAACAAGTAAAAGTGAACTATTTACTTGAAGAAGAAGAAAAAAAAATCATTTTCATGTAAAATCGTGACGGAGGATATGATTGGCAAAGAGAAATGTAATGCATTTATGAATAGTGAAGTGCTTTTTTTTACATTTTTTGTTTAATACGTTCGATTATAATTTGTTTCTTTTTTTTTTTTTTCTTTTGGTTCGTTTGGTGCATTTAATAGAAACGATGTGTTTTACGTTCCAATAAAAATTAAACTTAAATGAAAATCATCTTAACGAAATAATTCATCGACGCGCAATAAAAATCCAATTGAAATATTCACAGATCAACGCATTTTCATATAGCATCAAAGAATTTTTTTTTTTTTCCATTTTCTTTTTTTATTTGCGATTTTTTTTTCCATCATTTACTTCTTCTTCTTCTTTATATTTTTCTACCATTGATGCATGCAAATGCAAACGTCGATTCATAACAAAGAAGATAAATAAATTTAAAATGAAATCTTTTACATGAAAAAAAAAAAAACAATACTAATATAAATACAATGTTTTTAAGTTGAAATAAGAAAAATCGAAATAGCTTGTGATGAAAAGTGTCAATTCATGTGAATTTGTGTGACAGAAAAAAAAAGAAGAATATATCAAATATACAAAAGTGAATCAACAACAATATATATATATATATGGAGAATCAACAGCTTTTATCGATGCTTTTAATTTTTACGTGATTTTTTCGATATTTTCCAATTCGATTATCTAGATTAAAATATATAGCAAAAGCGAATCACATGAACATAGATTACAATAAAATAAAAACAAAAATCGCAAAATAAAATTGAAGAAGGAAATGAAAAAGAAGACCAAAACAAATCAAATACAGCAAAACTGAAAGCAAAATCAATGCTAAGAACATACAGTAAACGAATATAAATGTAATTGGATTTTGCATTTGCGTCCATTTCGATTAGTGCGCGGCACGTTTGCGAATGACATAGAAAAAAGAGAAGAAGAAAAAAACAAAAACAAAATTTAACCGACACGTGAAAAAAAAGATACACGATATCATCGACAATAGACTTCACATTTCACATTTCACATTGTGAGCGAAACAAAAAAAAAAAAAAAAAAAAAAAAACAACAGTTCGCTCATCGTATGCGAAGTGACAGTGAAAAATAAGCAAAAAAAAAAAAAAAAAAAAAAAAATATAGACAAAGCGAAAACATAACGTTTGAACTGAATGAGTGATGTTGTTTGTTGAAATGATGTGCATACAAATATTTCAACATTGTTGAGTTCACACATATACAAACTCACAAATCAACAACGACAAGAGAACAAGTGAGAGATAGAAATAAAACAAATACACCGGGCAAACAATAATGGTTAAATAATATGTTTGTGCATGATTTGCGATCGATTTCATTTCAAAAACTACGACAACAACAACAACAATGTCAAATTGAAGAAAAAGAAACAATTAATAAACGATCCAATTTCATCGACGGCAATGAAGAAATAAACCACACAAGAAATAAATAATTATCTGTGTATTTTATCTGATAGATAATAAAGATAGTGTGTTTGATTCTCAGATTCTCATTGTGTTATTGTGTGTGTGTGTGTGTGTGTGTCGAAGACAAAAGAATAACATAGTTTTATTAACCGATTGCAAAAATTCTACGACAAGTTCGACAGAAGAATCCATGTGTATTCGTTTGTGTCAACGAGAAAAATAAAATAAATTAATTTAAACAAACAAAAAGCATCTTTTCTGTGGAATCAGTGCAATTCGAGAAATTTGTTTGTTTTTTTTGTGTCGTTTTATATAATGTTAAATCAATATATATTTCGTGTTTTCGTCGTTATTTTCATTGTTGGATTACAATTTTCGTTGTGAGAATCGCGTTCAGTTAACTTGAACGTGTACGATTTTCCGTTCGATTCTATTTTTTCATAGTCGTCTCTTTTTTTATATATATATTTTCGTCATCATCATCTGCTGTCGTATGTATGTATGTGAATATATGTTCCAAAAAGTAATGTTAGATTGAAAACGAAAATAACATTGTTTGTGCATAAAAGTGGATAATATAAAGACCAAACTGCATTTCGCAAATATTCTGTGTGCATGCCCGAAACTTTCATTCTCGGCTGCAAACTTCAACTGCAACGCATCCACACTCATCTTGATTTGGACGATACAATACAAATAGAGACGAAGTAACTGGGAACGAGACTGGAACAACAACAACAACAACAACAACAACAACAACAACAACAACAATAATAATAACAAAAAAAAAACCAACAAGTAAAAAAGAAAGTACGTATTGGCGCTGTGCAAGTGAAGGGCAAAAAATGACACCGAAATGTGGATGGATTCTATTTTTAGTGTTGTTCGTACCAAATTACATAGAAACTGGTGAGTATCCATCCCATATATATTGCTTTCTAATTCTATAACTCTCTATCTCTCTTTTGCTCTTGCTCTTCCTCTTCTCTCTCTCTCTCTCTTTCTCTCTCTATCTTTCTCTCTCTCTCTCTCTTTCTCTCTCTCTTTCTCTCTCTCATTCTCTTCTCAATCAATGACCATCTCTCTATCCATTGCAATATGAAATGGAATGTTTTGATTTGCTTTACTTCACTTCATGTGCAAACAAATAAAATACTCGAGTTTGTCTACTTGAAATCCTAACCGGATGAAATGTCCATATCTTGCAGACCTTGGTTTGTAAACATTTCGATTTGATAAAAATGCTTTGCTGCATTTTCTTTCTGCTTCTGAAAAATTACGAAATCTTTTGTCTCTCTTCCTTTCACTCTTGGTCCATTTGATTTCCTCTTTTATTTGGCCCATCCATGCGTGGACATTGTTTTCTCTCACTTTATTTTTCGTTCTTCCTTTTTTGTCCATCTCTCTTTCAGTCCATTCTTATTCTCATACAGAACAATCAGAACTCAAATTTTCGACTTGAAGTCAATTAATTAAATTTTAAAATATTCTTTTGCGATGAGAAAAATTTCAACTGTTTGTGTGATTTACTCCGAAAAAAATTCAAAAGACAAGAAATTTGGTCATGTCAAATTTATTGTTCGCATTTTAAATGTTTGTATTATGTTTTTGATGCGAACATGAATTGTGTAACAAGTACAGCTCTCTCACAAATGTAAACTAGGCGACCAAATGTTTTCGGCGAATTTTTCATTTCGAAATAGCATTGCTGCCAGCTAAATGGAATTTATTTTCCCATCAGTTAAAAATGAAAACCTGGACACAACACTTGTTTCTTTCCTTCCATCTCTCTTCCCTTCGGTGTCTTTCTCTCTCTCGCTATCTCCCCTCTCTCTCTCTCTCTCTCTCTCTCTATCCCTATCAA
Source organism: Resseliella maxima (assembly GCA_029041755.1). Taxonomy (NCBI): domain Eukaryota; kingdom Metazoa; phylum Arthropoda; class Insecta; order Diptera; family Cecidomyiidae; genus Resseliella; species Resseliella maxima. The sequence continues at coordinate 1,061,399 of JAQOWM010000975.1, forward strand.
TCTCTCTTTCTTTCGGTCTCTTTCTCTCGTCTCTCTCTCTCTCTCTCTCGCTCTCTCGCTCTCTCTCCCTTGCTTCCTTTCATTGTCGCTTTTGCTCTCCATCCATCAATGTGTGTGTGTGTGTGTGTGTGTGTGCTTTTTCTCGCAATATGCTGATCTCTTTCTTTCGCATACTGCTTCATATCTAGCAATTCTACATAAATTGAAATGAACTTAGTACAACTTTAATAAAATAATTAATTTCGTATGAATGCTTTTGACCCGATGTGAAATGTTGTGCATATTCAAAAATAATGCTTGAACGCTCAGACATTGAAATCCTTTCTGACTTTAACCAAAATAGTAATATGCTAGATGCTTCTGTTTGATGGTTTTCCAACATATTTTATGCACATAAACACCGGGCAAGCGAACGAACAAAATGTTCACCCATTTTAAATGTAACATGTGAACAACATTTTGTAAGATAGCATAGTGTATTACATTATAACATAGTAAAATACAGTTAAGCATAGTATACACGTGTGTTATGGTGTTCCATGTGATGGAAATTAATTATTAAAATGTTATGGCTGAAAATTTTGTCTGGCCATCACTTGAATACCATAAAATCCAAGACTGGTGATAAAATTGCAATTGCATGATTTATTCCTGTGCATTTTGTGCACACAAAATTCAAGGGAAATTTTTTTTTTTTTTTTTTTGGCAAAACAAATTTGGTCGGTATTGCTTTATTTCTTTTTTTTTTTCTATACATATAAAATGCAAATAAATTAGCCTTAAAAGTAAAACCGACCAATGACCTACTTGCTCACAAAACCAAGCAAATATTTAATGAAACCGACAAACCTTAGGCATTTATGCAATCCAAAATGATCGTAAAACTATTCAGGCTGTATCTGTTTTTATTCGATTAAAGTATCAAGGCTTTAGACAAGACTGCACATTGAATGAAGTCGAACTAATGTTCACTACATGCATATTCACACTTATATTCACATATAAACAACAAAATAGTAAAACATAAATGGCAAATAAAATTAATGATATGTTCTTTCTTTTTCGTTGTTAAATAGTTTCGGTGAAAAATCTGGGAGGTAAGTGCTATTAAGCTTAAGTTTCTATTGATTGGGCACGGATTGTGTTGTTTTCATTCTCAACAAATCTCATCAAATTGTACAAAGCGAATTATGTATAAGAAATTCGCTTGATTGAAAAGAGTAAAAAAAAAAAACAACAAAACAATGAATAAAAACGACTCAATGAAAACAAAATCGTATCTATTCAAACAACAGAATTTCATTTAGGATTCTGTGAAAAGCATTTCGTGTTTAATTCACATGTTCGACAATAATTGAAATAAAATGTCTCTGTTTTTGTTTCGATCGATTTCGTTTATAATTTAATTTCATTCATCTGATTACGTTGTTTTTTCTTCCTCTTTTTTTTCTTATTCTTTGTCTTTTGTTTTCGTTTCTTCATTCATTCATTCTCAATATATTTCGTTTTTTGTTCTCTTCTTTACTTTCATTTCTTTTGCACAGGAAACCTGAACGAATACATATCACATTATGAAACGTTAAACTATGATCATCACCAGGTTCATGCTAGTCATAGTAGAGCAAAACGTTCGGTTACCAAAGATTCAATCGTTTATTTAAAGTTTCGTGCACACAATCGACCATTTCACCTTAGACTAAAACGTGATGTAGATACATTTAGCGATAATTTAGTGGTGAGTTGTCTTATGTCAAGAAATGTTATGATCAAACACATAAATACGCAAACACAGTAAACATGAAATCTAAGAAAAAAACAAAAAAACAAAAAAAGCAATCGTTGCGCTTTCAAAGTGCACGAAACTCATGCACATTATTGAATTGATTGCATTTTTCTTTTTCTCTTTATATTTTTAATCATTATCTAATCTGTCTGTTGTATATACAGGTGGATACACCAAATGGGGAACTGCCGTACATTGATACATCACATATATATCATGGTCATGTGCTGGGTGATCCGCACAGTCATGTATTTGGTTCATTACACGATGGTGTATTTGAAGGGAAAATTATAACCGAAAATGATGCATACTATGTAGAACATGCTAAACGTTATTTTACAAATCATACAAATTATGATGATCGATATAGATTTCATTCAATAATATATAATGAACGGGATGTGGTCGATGATCCATTTGCTCATAAACGAAAATCAGGCCATGTACATGGTTGTGGAATTACAGATGATGTTGCACAATGGATGGAAAATGTACAAAATGCTGGTGTTGATATTGATGTCAACGATGACAATGATAATGACAATAAGCATTATGACAACGCTAAATTATCATCTCAAGCAACAAATTCGAAAATAAAATACTCGACAAATTCAAAGCAAAATATAAAATCAAATCAAAATTTAAATTCAAATTCAAATCCAAATTCAATTTTTGGTGATGATAAAACACCACATTTCAAGTACACAAAAGAAGCTAATTTCGATTATGAGGGCGCAAATAGTAATAAAAGAAGTGAACGTGTTAAGCGAGCCGCACGACCAAAAGAAGATAATCGAAATACGTGCTCGTTGTATATTCAAACCGATCCACTTATTTGGCGGCACATACGAGAAGGCATTGCCGATGTAAGTTCATTAACCTATACGAGGCACTGGCCAAACAATTTTCCAATCCAATAAATTTTTATCAAAACAAAAACAAAAACAAATACAAAACAAATGTTCTTTTTTTTTTTTTTTTCTTCTCTAAATTCAATTGTTTTGAATCGACAGCATGACCGAAGCCGTAAATCCGAAATTGATGAAAAAACGCGAGAAGAAATTTTGTCATTGATTGCACATCATGTTACAGCCGTCAATTACATTTATCGTAATACAAAATTTGATGGACGATTCGAACATAGGAACATCCGATTTGAGGTAAATTTAATAAAAATCATTTAAATCAATTTGAATTGTTGAAAACAAACATCCTGAATGAAATGGGGAATGTATATGTACTGTATATGAAAAAGTTTTAAAATTTATTCGGTTGACAACACATTTTCAGGTTCAACGAATTAAAATTGACGATGATTCAGCATGCAGTGAATCATATAGTGGAGATAGTAATCCGTTCTGCATGGAAAATATTGATGTGTCAAATTTTTTAAATTTACACTCATTGGGCAATCATGAAGTTTTTTGTCTTGCTTATGTGTTTACATACCGTGATTTTACTGGCGGTACACTTGGTTTGGCATGGGTGGCATCTGCATCTGGTGCATCGGGCGGTATTTGTGAAAAATATAAAACATATACTGAAACGGTTGGCGGTTTATATCAAAGCACAAAACGATCATTGAATACGGGAATTATTACATTTGTGAATTACAATAGTCGTGTACCACCAAAAGTGTCACAATTGACACTGGCACACGAAATTGGTCATAATTTTGGATCACCGGTAAGAATTACACAAAAATTAAGCACATAACACTTGTGTGCAATACATGCAACCATGCAATGCGACGTAAAAAACAAAAAAAAAAAAAAAAATTTTAATGACTTTCCTTTATTTTTTCTTACAGCACGATTATCCACAAGACTGTCGCCCCGGTGGATTAAGCGGTAACTATATTATGTTTGCCAGTGCAACGAGTGGTGATCGACCAAATAATAGTAAATTTTCAACGTGTTCAATACGAAATATTTCAAATGTACTTGATGCAATTGAAGATAGCAAGAAACGGAATTGTTTCACAGCATCTGAAGGTGCATTTTGTGGTAATAAAATTGTCGAAATTGGCGAAGAATGTGATTGTGGCTTCAATGATGATGAATGCCAGGATAAATGTTGTTATCCACGTGTAATAAGTGATGCTGATTCAAGTGTTAATGTATCGGCACGCGGTTGTACTCGTCGTGCATATACACAATGTAGCCCAAGCCAAGGGCCATGTTGTCTTAGTGAAAAATGTATGTTTGTACCGGCACATTATCATCAAAAATGCAAAGAAGAGACTGAATGTTCATGGAGTTCAACGTGCAATGGTACAACACCCGAATGTCCAGAACCAAAACCACGTGATGATAAAACAAAATGCAACAATGGTACACAATTGTGTATCAAAGGTGAATGCTCTGGTTCAATATGTTTATTATGGAATATGACTGAATGCTTTTTAACAACACAAGCCACACAAAATATTGATAAACGAAGATTATGCGAACTTGCTTGTCAGAATGGTAATTATATTTAGAAATATTTAAAATATTTGCAGAATATTCTGATTGATTTTCTTTTTTTGAATCCTCCCCCATCGCTAGGTAATGATACAAATACATGCCGAAGTACAAGCGAATTTGGTACAAGCGTTGGTCTTCCACCAGAAGGAATAAGTCTACGACCGGGTTCACCATGTGATAATTTCCAAGGTTATTGCGATGTATTCCTTAAATGTCGAGCGGTTGATGCTGAAGGACCATTGGTCCGTTTAAAAAATTTATTATTCAACAAGCATACACTCAATACCCTTCAACAATATGTTACGGATTATTGGTACATTTGCGTATTATTTGGTATTATATTCATCATTTTCATGGGCATTTTCATCAAATGTTGTGCGGTACATACACCAAGCTCAAATCCAAAGAAACCACCAGCCAGACGGTTTAGTGAAACACTTCGTAGACCTATGCACACACTCAGGAGGATGGTTTGTATTTTTGAAAGATTTTCAAATTGAAAATTTGAAATTGAAAAAAAAAAAAAAAAATGTTTCCCTTTTGTTTGATTTCAAACAGCGACATCATGGTCATCACAGACATCCAGCCGGTCCACGAAGTATACCTCCGTCACGTAGCTCAGGCGATGAGAGTTTTGGTCATGTAAGCCGAAGTGTTAATCGTAGCCATTATGCACCACCGCATAGTTCACGCAGTGGTAATTCAAGTCGAAATGTTGATCCACGACGATTGCATCCGGCAAGCGGTGGAAGTAGGCCAACAAGTGGTTCTCGTTCAACATCTGCCGGCCATCATGGGTATGACGTTGATGGAAGAGGTCAGCAACAAAATTCATATAAAGCGGTCCTGTACAAGCCAATCCCACATAACAAAGCACGAATCCAATTGCAGAAAATTAGCTCAAAATAGTTCGAATCTAGCAGTTTATACTTTTCAGTTTGGTCCACTTCTTGATTTATTCACCCATCCAAAATTGTATTTTACCTCAAAAAAAAAAAAAAAAAAAAAAAACAAACAAACAAACAAAAACGCACAAACACAAACAAACAAATACACGTAAATTTTTTACTTTATTTTAGTAAATTTTTATGTTCTTGAAACCTCATGATGATTATCATTACTACTTGTTTAATGTTTCTGTGTCCTCATTGCTTACTCTCTATTCTCACGCATTTGTACTGTTTATTTAGTTTATTAAAGCGAAAATTCAAAAAAAAAAAAAAAAAAAAAGAAAAATTGAGAAAAAAAACATGTCATTGGCATTAAACGGAAATCAAATTATCGATTGGCAAAATGCTTCGTTTATTAATTTTGTTGCTAAACTCATCACAAATCATTTAGTTGCTTTACACCATTTATGATTTCTTACAATCCACGTAAATGTATTCATAAATAGACGGTGTTTAAAATTTTAAAGCAAAATGAAATGACAAAAATATAAATATGTTTATTTTTTTTTTTTCCATATTAAACAGGCGCCGATCTACAAGCAAACTATAGGTTGAGCCCAGACTCATAAAATAATTGTTCTATCGACGGCAATGATTTTCTTTTCGTCGACCAAATCAACATATAAATTTGCATTTGAATCATCATTGCGACAGAGAGAGCGACTTCATTGCATCACAAAACTAGACTAGAAAAAGGCGCAACGTGTAACGATATAAACATTAAACTATAAAAAAAAAATATATAGATATATATTAGCTATAAATAGAAATCTTTAAAAACAAAAATGTTCTATTTTTAATTTTGACAATTTAAGTTTTCTGTGATTCCAATTTATTATGAGAAAAAGAACAAAAAGAAAACGGCCAGTAGACCGTTTTTTCAAGAGATAAAAAGCCTCCAAAAAAAGAGGAAATCATGTTATTTCATAGCACGACTGAGTCAAAAAAAAAAAAAAAAAAAAAAAAAAAAAAAAAAGAAAGATCGGAAAGAGAGTGAGAGAGAAAAATTCTGAATCATCAAATCTTAAGCCATTCATTTTGCTCAAATCGTTTGTGAGTGCTAATGATACACTCCAATACTATATCATCAAAATCTCTTGCGTGCAATTGAATAATATAATTTTCTAAGTTAGAAATTCTAACATGTGGGCCTTTTATTTAATCAAATTTGCAATCTCAAAGAGAGTAAATGAAGTTAGAGGAAAGACGTGAAAAAATGAAGCTAAAGAAAAAAAGAGAAAATAAAAATGAAAACTATTAGCATATAGCCACAAAATGCATAAAATACCAATTAAAATGGTAAAAAGCCCACTACGAACAATTCATTATATTTTTCGTTTTTTCTTGTTTCCTGTTGTAATAAGTTCAACAAAAACAAATTAAATGAAACTGTAAAGAATTCTGAATGGAATAAAAAATGACAATTTAGTTTATTGAAATGACAAATAATGAAATGAGAATTATTATCTTTAATGATAGAAAACATATTAAATGAAATTGTATATTGCTATATGTCTCAAAAAAAGAAGAAGAAGAAAAAAGAAAAAAAAAAACGATTTTCAATCGACGATACAAACAGATGGAAAACAAAACAAAAAATACTATGTAATTGAAACAAGTAAAAACAGAAACAGAATTAGTTAGGATAATATTTTTATAATAAACAACGCATTCGGTTATTAGTAACAGTGAAAATTAAGGAATGATTTAAATGAGATAAGGATTAGTAAAGAGAAATCGATTTTTAGACGAAGTAAAATGAGGAAAAAAAACGAAGAAAGGCGGGAAAAAAATCAAAAGAAAAAAAAAAAAAATAAATCTCACTTGGCAAAATTTTAGACAAATTTCCGAGCAACTTTTTTTTTGTTTTATAGAATAGCTTTCGTTGAGTCATATCTATTTTCGCGCTTTAGTTATTCAACAAATGAATTTTTCACGTTTGGTTGTTGTTTTTTCTTCATCCTATTGAACCAAAATTGCCTTTTAAGCTGATAAGCCTATTGAAGAGGAAACTAAAAACCACCTCCCTCCACCACCCCAAAAATAGTCGAAACTAATTTATCTGATTATAATATTTTTTTTAAGTTTATGCTCTCTTTCTCTCTGTCATCCACAAATTCTGATTTGTATAATTTTAAACATACGTTTTTTCTTTCTTAACTCATTTTAAAAACACTCACACATACAATCAATTCAACAGAACAAAACAAATACATATTTGGCTCATTTTTTTTTTTTCGATGCGGTTTGTTGTGGTTAACTTGCTTTTTTAGTGGCAATGTTTGATGTTTAAGAGAAAAAAAAAAAAACAAAAAGTTACTGCAATCTTAAAAAGTTACTGCAATTAAGTAGCTTCGATTGAATTTTCAAAGTATTAAATTGTATTGCAATTTTGATTCTTAATGTATAAACAAAATATTAATTACATAAAATATTGATAATAATTTATATTTAAAAACAACAAAAAAAAAAAAAAAAAAAAAAAACAAATACTTTTTGCCATTTTACGAGAAATACCTGTACACACATTGGTTTAAAACGATCAGGTGCCTAAATTTACATGGGAACACAATACAATATGCACCTGACGTAATATGCCAATTAAATACATATTTTCTCGCATATTCATGAACTGAAGATCTTGTTTGTATCAACAATTTCAAACTCAGCGACTATAATAACCTTAACGGTTTAGTCACATACACAAATTTCAATAAAAATCAATAAAGATGTACATAACAAAACAATGAAATGGAAATGAATCAACAAGTGAAACAAAAAAAAAAAAAAAAAAAAAAAAAATGAAACACACGAAATTTTCAAACCGAAATTAAAAAAACATGGACAAAGAAAAAACAAAAAATAAAAATGATGAACAAATTAACATGTTACAAATTATTATTATCATAGTTTTAAAAATAAGTTTAAATCCTCTTTGAATGTGCATATTACGTTTAAATTTTATGTAAATGCCAAAAAAAAAACAACAACAACAACAACAACACAACCGAATGAATAATAAACTTACGAAAATCTCTAAAAAAACAAAACTAACAGTCACTTTATTCTTTCAAATTATTATTATTTCGAGTTTATTTCTCGTTTTTAATCATTTCAGCAAATTTTCAGAAGAAAACCGAGTATTTAAGGATAAAATTAACTTAAAATACTCATTCATTTTCCTGGGAACCCGAATATGGATCCAAATTGGATGTTGGATCATAACAACAACAACCATACCTTCAATTACATAGAAGAAATTCCTGAAAAAAAACAATAAAGAAGCACAATTTTTCTATTTATTTAGATAGACTCATAGAAATTTCAATATTTTTTTGCCCATTTAGTCATTTTTTGTTTAAAAATTCCATTTTCAAAATTTTTTTTTCTTACAAAATTTCTTTCTCACACATCATGTCTATAAAAATAAGCAATGAAAAATATCAACAAGTATTTTGATTTGTTTACAGAAAACAAATGTTAAAAATGTTTGTATTTATATTGAAAATTCATTGACTGTCAATTTAAAATGTCAATTACATATGCGTCTATTGTGAATGATTCACAATTATCAGCTGGTACATTTTGTTGACAAAAATTGCATTCATACTCATTTACATTTCGTCAAATAGATTCGTCATACTGAGTACTGTCTCATACAGTGAAAGATAAGTCATGAATATTACCAAACAATTTTGACATAAAATAAACAAAAACCGCCTGGATATTGCTATTATCGTACACATATATATATGTAATACATTTTTGAAAAATTATCTGTTTATTATTTTTTCGAGTGGAAAAAAAAATGGTGAGTATTATTTTGTTGTTGTTATTTTCGTTTTCATTTTGAATTATATTCATTTCGTGATTAAAATGATTTTTGTATAAATATTGCGGTAAAATTTTTTTTTTTTCTTCTAATGCCATAGTATCAAAGCGTTGACAGTATTGACGAATTGTATCGTCTGAATATGTGCAGTTCATTTCCAAGAGATTACAGCTATTCATCATATGGTGATGATGATGATGATAATAACGAATTATCACAAATTGATAACAATGATAAACCACGAATATTATTGATGGGCTTAAGACGTTCGGGAAAAAGTTCAATACAAAAAGTTGTCTTCCATAAAATGTCACCAAATGAAACATTATTTCTTGAATCAACAAATCGTATTGTTAAAAGTGATATTAATAATAATAATTTTGTACAATTTCAATGTTGGGATTTTCCTGGTCAAATTGATTTTTTTGATCCAGCATTTGATTCAGAATTAATATTTAAACGATGCGATGCACTTGTTTTTGTTATTGATGCACATGATGATTATATTGAAGCATTAGCTAAATTAAATAAAACTGTTCTTAAAGCGTATGAAGTGAATAAAAATATTAAATTTGAAGTGTTTATTCATAAAGTGGATGGAATAAATGATGATTTAAAAATGGAAACACAACGTGACATACATCAAAGAGCTAATGATGATTTAAATGATGCTGGTTTTGATCGTATTTGCTTAAATTTTCATTTAACATCGATTTATGATTATTCCATATTTGAGGCATTTTCAAAAGTTATACAAAAATTAATACCACAATTGCCGAAGCTTGAAAATCTTTTAAATATATTTATCGTGGTGAGTGTTACATATGGATGTTGTGTGTGTGTGTGTGTGTGTGTGTGCATTGATAATTGAAATTGACTAACGAACGGCCGTACATTTTATCAGTTTAACAAAATTTAAGGTCAAAGATTAAGACTCAAAATCTTGACTGAATAACATGGGCATAATCGTTATTTTTTTTTTTCTTCTTTTCTCAAATAAACAAAAATATATGGCGATAAAAAGGAAACATTGTTTTGTTTACACAATTTTTTTTTTTTTTTGAATTTCTTTTAGAATTCCGGTGTAGAGAAGGCGTTTCTGTTTGATGTTGTCTCCAAAATATACATCGCTACCGATAGCTCACCGGTTGATATGCAAAGTTTTGAACTGTGCTGTGATATGATTGATGTTGTAATTGATTTATCGTCTATTTATAGGTATATATACTATTTGATGACAGTGTTAATTACTTGTTTAAATTAATTGCTAAATTTTGTAATTTTTCAATTATTATTTTTGTTTTTGTTTTTGTTTTTTTTTTACTTTTTTTTCTTTTTTAGTGCTGATGTAAATAATTCAATTGATGAACAAAGCGGAAGTATAATCAAATTAAATAATGGCATAAAATTGTATTTACGTGAAATCAACAAGTTTTTAGCTATTGTGTGCATTTTACGTGAATATAATTTCTCACGACAAGCTGTTGTTGAACACAATTTTCTATGTTTACACGATGCAATTCATAAAATATTTGCGGTATCACTATCAAAAAAGAATGAAAATGATAACAATCAAGTGAACGATGATTATTTTGATCAGCAAACAAATGGCAATATTATGAATGGCAATTCATTACAATCCACCTCATCTGTTCATCATTCAACTGCACAACTCACTAATTATTTGCTCAGTAACAAAATTTATAAAAACGACTAAATTCGACGAATTTTTTTTTTTTTTCTCAACAATTTTTGACGGGTTTTTTTTTTTGTTTTGAATTTTTTTTAAACAAATAATCATTTGAAACTCATTTACTCATTCTCAAAGGTAAAATATGATGACGTTTTTGCGTAAAAAAAACATTCATTCCTTAAGTTAAGAAAATCCGCGTTAAATAGGAGCAATTTTAGTTAAAAAAGGAAAGAATTTCCATGTGAAAAAGTGGTTTTTTTTAGATATTTTGTCCGAAATTCGCCATTTTAAATCGATTTAATTAGGTAATTTTGGACAAAATATCTAAGTCACCACTTTTTTTTTGCACATGATTTCTTTGAAATCTCATTCGATTATTAAATAGAAATAAATTATGAATGATTCATTTGCGAAAATTAGAAAAATTTATTTTGTTTATGAATTAATCATTTCTTAAAGCGTTGAAATAAATGATTATTAGAAATATATGACGAATTTAGTATGCAAATTAGCTAATATTCTTCGACTAAGCTAGCTTTTGTTTATACAATTGGTAGTTCCATATTACTATTTTTGATAATAGGAACATTTTGAATGTAAAACAATGAATATTATCAAGAAAAAATATCGATATTTTGTAAACATTATGACAAAAATCGCATTTGCGATACATGAATTTATATGAAATGAAAATTAGAAAATGTTAACAAAATGATTTTATGAATAAATCGAATCAAAGTGAATTTGAGTTTTGATTTTAACAAAAAAAAAATTTCTTGGTCAGCTGGGCTCGATCGATTATGATAATGATTAAAAAAGACTATTTCCAAACTAATAATTGAAATTGCCTTGGATTGATTTGTGTGGATTTAAAACTCGGAACAAAAAAGAAGGGACTGACAAAGCTCAAAAAAAAAAAAAAACAAAAAATGACAATGTGGCACCTTCATTCATATTTCTGATTTTTTCCATTGAGACTTGGTTGAAAAATCATGACATTTTGAGACTTGAGGCTTGATTTAGAATTCATGATGTTTTGAGGCTTGAGGTTTAAAATTTGACGCGTCTCCAATCAATATTGTTTTATTTACTATTTTTTTCGTTTTTTTTTTTTTGATTTTCATAAAGGTGCTTAAAATTAATTTCAATTAATATTTTACACATAATTATTCAATATTTCATTTATTTTTTTTATAAATTTTTTTTATTTTTTACTCTAATGAGATTTCGCATGAAACTTTCACCTTTTGTCATAAATAAAGCTAATTCAAATACAAGCCTCAAATGGGGTTGCCAAGTAAAATGCTATGTCAAGCTGTTAGTCGATTCATTAATATAATTGCTGAATTACAATAGTTCCGTAATTTTAAATAATGATGACTCATTCCGCTCTTCGTTAGATCGAAATACTGACTATTTCAGTATCATTTATGTGAATAATAAAAAAAAAAGTCAAAAAATTGTTACAAATATTATAATACCTTTCTTTGGATACTGTCTACAATGAACACTTTTTCTTTTGGATGAATTAAAGTCTTATTCGAATCATTTATTTGCACAGATGCAAGTAAAATTTTAGTTCGAAAACATCTATTTCTCGTTGTGTACATTTTTATTCTGAATAAAACTTTAAATTTGATATAAGTATAAAATTTTCTTAATAATTTTCGTACTATTTCGTAATTAGATATTGAATAAGGGCTTTAAATTTACATTTGTCCATGTGATACTTTCATGCGGACGAATTCAGTTTGATTGGATTCATATCTAAAAATAACATTATACATTTTTATTTTAACCATCTTCAGACAACATATTTTAAGATAAAAATCAAACATGGTCATATTCTTGTGCTTGATATTTATGGTGATGTTTGCTGGCGCATCGCAACCCACACGTAAGAAAGAACAACAAAAAAAAAAAAATTTCAATTAACGCATTAAAAAAAACAAATAACATCAATTCTTTTCCTAACTTGAAATGTAGGTAGAGCTGGAGCTATACCATGCCAAAGTGCCGATGAATTTGATGTGGATAATTTTGTTTACAATGGAGACATGATGAAATTTTTTTGTGTATATAGTGAAGAGTAAGAAAATTTGCAATTTAATATAAATTACACGTTTAAGTTTTATTTTTTTTTTTCAATTGCAGCCAGACTGAATTCCATAAAGCATATTCAAATGGGACAAAAATACCGCAATTAGCAATGCAATTAATTAATGGAAGAGATCTTTCAATATTTTTCCATGGTATTGCAAATCACATTGAAGATGAAGATGAATTTTTCAAATATGTCAGAGGTAATTTTTTATCACAGAAATAGTGTGACTTTTTCGAAATATTATTAAACATTTTTTTTTTTTAAACATATTTTTCTTAGAATGGTTTATTGCATCCAAAAAGAATATTTGTGTCATCACTTACGCCTATGTGTCAAGTCCATCAAATTTCTTCAATTTTATTTTTCATGTAAGGGAAATGGTTGTAACGAAACGGATTGAATTTGTGGCAAAAATGACAAGAGATTTAATACTTAAAGTAAAAGCAAATTGTTTGCGATCTGGTCTTATGGATTGTGTAAAGAATATGTCACAAATTAATGTGATTGGTTTCAGGTTCGTATTTCCAATATTTCAACATTTAAATTTAGCATCGAAAATTTTGACTTTGATGCCGAAAAACAAAACATAATCATTTTTTGTTATTTCAGTATGGGAGCTCACATAGGATATCGTTTATGTGAGTTTTTGTATGAAAAAACTGGCGAAAGAGTCAGTATGTTATTAGGTGGGAATATTTATAAAACAATTCCAAATAAACAATCAAAAATTGATAAAAAAGCAATTTTTTAATAAAATTAAATTCAAAAATTATTTTTGAAATAGGCCTTGATACGGCTAGAATTTCGTATTTTCTACATCAATCGAAGCAGTTCAACAGTGGTTGTGCTAAATATACACAAGCAATTCACACTTCTATCTTTGGAACACCGCGTCAAATGGGTGACAATGACATTTTCGTTGATGTTCAATCAGATAATGTTTTTGCCGATGTACAATTTAAACATGGTTTGGCTTTGTTTATTCATATGGTAACATCAACAAAATATGTTTATTTAATTGCTGAAGAAAATGGAAAAGGTTCACTAATTGAAAATGTTGGAAAGCCACTTCGTGCATTAAAATCAAATGAAGTACTGATCGGTGCATATGCAAAATTTGATAAAAGTAAAAAAGAAAAAATATTTAAATTTCATTTAACTCGTCAGGATGACGCCTTTTGGAATGCTCTCGCTAATTATAAATTGTCAGCATTTTTCCAATAGTGTGCACACTGCACATTCATGATAATCATGCTAAAGCAATTGTCATTTTTTTTTTTTTTTTTTTTGGAAAAATTTTCGTGTAATTTACTTTTTACAGAAAATATAAATAAAAAACATTTCTTCTTACTTTCATTGTTGAATTTATATTTATTACTTATTGCTTCATTGTTGCATTTTCTTGAAAAAATTACCATATCTATAAGTCTAAGAAAACTTATAAGAACTTTCAATCGTATTATTATATAATGCAAAGAATAAAATATTATCTCTGCTCTTGCATATGCAGATGACCTAGTATTGTTTGGCGGCTCAGATCAGGAGCTACAAAACAGTATTAGCGATTTAGAAGCGGCATGTACGAACTTTGGAATGACCATTAGCAGTTCAAAAATACAAGTTATGCATATTGGGAAAAATCGAAAGCATGTGAATTTTCTGTTGAATGTGAGTGTGCTTGAGCAGATGTTTCAATTCAAATATTTTGGCTGCATCTTCTCTGAAGACGGCAAGCTGGATAAGGAATTTGAACATCGCAGAGTGAATGGTAATAAAGTTGTTGCTCAACTTAAGTCACATGTTTTCTCAACTCTTTATTAATAAGCGAGAGTTGAGTAAAGAAACGAAGTTGATGTCAATCTTCAGACCAACTATTACGTATGGTAGCGAGAGCTGGGTCGACTCAAACAATTTAATTCATGGTTTGGAAGTGGCTGATATGAAAGTTTTGCGTATGATTTCGGGAGTGTCGCGTAGGGACCAATGAGAGAATAGAATTAGAAATGAGAAAGTGCGTGAGGATTCGAATGTGGATTCGGTTGATGAGGTAGAAAGAAAGTCGAGTTTAAGATGGTTTGGACATGTACAACGTATGAATGAGTATCGTTTACCAAAGTTAATTCTGAATGCGGAAGTGAATGCACCGAGAGGTAGAGGTAGACCGCGGAGGCGATATTTGGATTCGGTTAAGAACGATTTAAACGAAAGTGGGTATGTTTGAAATGTGGAAACTAAAGACCTGGCTCTCGATAGGGTGCGATGGAGAAGGATTGTTAAGGGGCTGCCATTACAAAACAGACCAGACGCTGAAGGGCAATAATGGTTTTTAAATGATTGTTGTTGTTGTTGCAAAAAAAAAACAACATCTCATAAAATGCTTGCATATATGAACAGTGAATATCTTGTATTATACTTTGCCAGTAGCTTTTGTTACTTCGTAGTTTGAGTCAATTTCGCATTATATTATAATTTATATTATTAACTGCGAAAAATGAGAAAATAATATCAACTAAAAAACAACCTCTTCAGTTCATGAATTTTATGAATGCCAAAAACAGATATTGAAGTTTAGAAAAACCACAATATATAATTTATCACATGAAATTATGTATGAGAAAACAAAATTGTTTCGCAGTTGTTATTCAGTAAAGCTTGCTAGAAGTTCGCCGATTAAAAAATAATGAGGCAATTTTTGTTCGTGACGTTTTTCGCCATTTTGGTACTTAGCGAAGTAAGAAAAAATTGTAAACGTTGCAGTATTTTATTTCATGAGAATTCAAAAGAATTAATATATTTGTTTTAATTTTACTTTTGTATTAATTTCACTTTTGTTTTAATTTCAATTTCATTTAGGTCAACATCCATCCTGTCAAAGGGCAAATAACCTATGCGACTGTAGTTGAAAAATTTCATTCGAAAGCCTTAGCGGCTGTTCAGATGA
Organism: Resseliella maxima; assembly: GCA_029041755.1. NCBI lineage: Eukaryota > Metazoa > Arthropoda > Insecta > Diptera > Cecidomyiidae > Resseliella > Resseliella maxima. The sequence goes on from JAQOWM010000975.1 coordinate 1,077,170, forward strand.
AAATCGATTTTAAAGCTATTTTTACAAATCTTTTAACGCTCAGTGACAAAAGCACTAATTCCATGGTAAAAGCATTGACAGATTCCATTTCTAAAATTCAAATCAAACCCATTGTAAATGGTATTATAGATGATTTGCTTCAAACTCACTCTTTGTCGAGTACTGTGAAAATACCTGCATCTGATTTGAAAACAAATGCTGAAGACATTTTCAGTCAATTTGAAAAGTTGAAAACATCAATAAAATGGATAAATTCACAAATTTTGTTGGAAGCAACAGCGTCAAGTCCGATTCCATCAAATATCTCAGAAATATACAAAACATGGAAAGATGAAAAAATTAACACCCAGCATTTAAGTTCAATTTTAAAGAATATACAAACAACAAAGGGAATTTTTCTCAATTTTCAAAATACATTCAGACATGAGATAAGCCAAGCAAGTTTATATAATGTTGGTTTTAAAAATAATATTAATACAATTGCTGACATTGCGACAAGATCAAGAAAACATGTTGAATCTGCTGAAAAATTATTAGATGGTCTAAGGTTTTACGTAAACTCTTTAAAAGTTACCCAAAATGTAATTACAACACATTATACAAAAGCAGTGGAAATTTTAAACAATTTTTATGCTAAGCGTAACAAACTTTTGCAACTTTTAATGGGGAAAATATCAACATTAAATTGAAATATTTTCACGTGATGTATTCATAAAATTTTATAAAAATTCATGGAAAATATTTGCAATAAATAATCTGATTGATGTAACATTGTCTTTTTATTCATAATTATTGTTTGTTTTATAGCATGGCTTTACTTACGCTGAAAATGTCAGCTTGAAATAAAACCATCAGATGGATTTTTCCGATGGATTTGATGCTGCCCTTGAGTGGAAAAATTAGGCCATATTGTAAATAAACGCAAACAATTCAATGCAATCAACGAAGCGGTCAAATCCATCGAATAAATCCATCTGATGGATTTATTTCATGCTGACGTTTCCAGCGTAAGTAAAGCCTTGGTTTTTAGAGCTAATTAGCGAAATATAGTAAGCAAAATATAGTATTTGTGTTATAATTAACTGTTTATCCAATGAACGTAATATTTTACGTAAATATTAAAAAATTTCCATAGAACTATATGAGAGGCTGCGAGAAAAAATATTATTATTCAATGTATTCGTTGTTGTTTTTTGTATGTTGAATAAACTGATAAATAAAATTTTTCCACGGAACTTTTCTTTGTAACATTTTTCCTCGCAGCCTCTCATATATAATCTAGGGGCATTTATCTATGCGAAAAATTCGTATCCATTTGTAAATTTCATACAAATCATTTGCGAATTAGTTGCGGGAGGATTGCGAATGCGTGGACCATTGACAAATCTCATTCAGTTGCAAAATGGATGCCCAATTTGTCATAATCGCATTTGCATTCGCATTCGCATTCGTGAGACATTTGCAATTTGCTATAAACATTCGAATTGATTCGCAGCAATTTGCAAGAGATAGATCCCCCTAGACTATAATAATATAAAATAAATGACATTTTTGCATTTAGAAAACAGTCATTATTTAAATTTTTCTCTAAAATAAATTTTTCTCTAAAATAAATTTTTCTCTAAAATAAATTTTTCTCTAAAATAAATTTTTCTCTAAAATAATGATATAAAGAAGATCAGTAAGTAGAACCACAATTCCAGTTATACTTTGAATTTGAAACATTTATAAATAGTTCAGTTTATTCGAGAGAAGAAAAAAAAAATGCTGAAACTTTCATTTCTTTTATTGTCACTTTTGGTTTTGTGCCAAGTAAGAATTTTCAAAACTTTAAAAAAAAATTGAAAGTAAATTTTGTCACCATTAATTTTTTTTTTTTTTTTTTTTTTATAATTTGAACTAGGGTCACCAACCAGCAAAGGGACAAGTCAACTATGGTATGATAGTTGATTTATTTGATCATTGTGCTCGAAAAGTTGTAAAATCTGATTATAATTGGAAATTTCAATTGTCATGTTTGTTTTCATTGAGTGCACAAAAATCTAAAGTAAACGCAACAGAAAACAAATTACTTGGAATCAATTTAAATGGTCAAGTAAATGATCAGTTCAAAAAATTAAAAAGTAATCGTGTTGTTAAACAGGCACAGAAAGATTGTACCAAAATGTTAGACAATTTTAATGAAATAAGTGGAAAAATTTATCTATTGAATGCACATCTTGATAATGAAGCAACAAGCCAAGGTTTAGTTTCATTAAAAACATTAAGAATATACAACAATTGGAATTGCAAAGCGTTCACATACGACAATGCTATAAAAGTTTATAAGCAAATACCAATAATGCAACAAATGTATGAAAAAATGGCTCAAACGTATTTCAATTGTTTTGATTCAATTGATAAAATGCATGCCAATTACAAAAATACAGTTGATTCGCTTCTTAATTTAATTAAAAAATTGAAATTTATTGAAAATGCAAGTGCTACACAAAAAGAAATAAAACAGGCTATCACTAGTGTAGATTCAGTCCAGAATGCGATTATAACACAACTCATTAACGCTGAAAAAGCCCTAACAGACTTTTTTGCTAAACGAGAAAGCTTTGCTGCCTTCTTAATGGGTAAATCAATCACTTTTAAATGATAAATTTTATCGAATGAATAAAAATGTTGTGAATTGTAAACATTGTTTTATTTGAATAAGATTTAAAATCATTTGAAAATTTATTTTTAAAATGTTACAATAAATTGTATGATTTTTTCAATGCATTTTATAATAAATTATTTCAAGATCATAAGCCGTTTTGTTGTTTTATAATTTTCTTTTAGTCATAATTTATGACACATAAATACTATATAATTTTTTTTTTGAAATAAACTGAATCCTTTTTGTACAAAAGATCCTATTTCCAATTAATCGTGGACGATGTACAATCATCTTTGATTAGAATCGTAGTCAATTTTGGCCATCCTAATTTAAATAGTGGACAAATTTTTATGAATGAAATCCTCTACGATTATAATATGTTAAAATCCATTGTATTTGCTTCTAATCAGAAACGATTGCAATCATGCCCAATTGAAATCGTACCCCATGAAAATTCTCAATTGTTTTCAGTTCCAAAAATATTTTTAGCTTCAAAAATATTGATATTTTTTACATTAATTATGTAATCTTCAACCATTTTCACTGTCGCCAATTTTGAAAACAATATTGTTAGTAATTTAAGCTATTTATCCAATTGACGCAATTTGTACAAAATGAATTTCTATCAACTTGTTTACATATAATAAGCAATTCAAACAATTTTCTGTTGTCTATAATGTTGTATAATATAAATGTTGTTCAAAATAGTCAATACACATTTGAAATGTCAAAATCAAACACATGTTGTTCAATGTGAACAATTCACAATAAAAAAAAAAACTTGAAGGGAATGACATTTATGTTGAATCAAATGTGAATATTGATTTTAACCACACATTTAGTTTTCTGTTGATCTTTTAGCCGTAAAGACACATTGAAAGGGTCATCCGAAGTATTATTTGAATTTAAATTATTTCATTAAATAAATTGTAATAATGTTACCAATTTTGAAACAATTAAATTCCAAACGTGTTGTGCTTGCAAGCAGTTCACCACGTCGAAAGGAGCTCTTAAAGATAATTGTGAGAAACAATACCGTTACAAAAATTTCAAAATCTTTAATAATTATTTAATTTATAGGGCCTAAATGTTGAAACATGTGCATCAAAATTCGAAGAAAACCTTGATCCAAAGGATTTTAAAAGTTTTTCGGATTTTGTTGAAGAAACTGCTTTACAAAAAGTAATCGAAGTATCAAATCGTTTAAATGCCAAAGCAGAATGTGAAGGAAAACCAAAAACTGACATTATTATCGGAGCTGATACAATGGTCACATTGAATGGTAAAATGCTAGGGGCTGAGGACCCTTTATGAATATATATATTTAGTAGATATTCAGAATATTCAGGCGATATTTAAATATTTATGGAATATTTGCTAGATTTAAAAATACACACACCATATCCATAAATATTTGACATATCTAGTGAATATTCAATTGATTTTTATCAATAAGTTAGCATTTGTGAATATATTGTTGATGGCAAAATAAGTATTGCTTGAAATTGAGATTTGGTAGCTGAGATCAAGTCAACATTCAACATGGCATCATCACAACACAGTCGACACAATCAAAATCATGGAAGGAGAGAAGAAAAGAACAGCATATTCTAAACATTGGTGAGTATTTTTTCTTTCCTTTACATTTACATCATTCAAACATTTCATTTCATAGTGTACCGATTGTGAAATATTGTTTGCATTGTAACATAAACGATAGTCTGTGTGACGGTAAGAGAAAATGGGAAAGAGAAAGACAAAGAGAATATGCATATCTCTTATGCACTGAAGTACGCTCAACAGCTGACCAATGATACAAAATCGTATTGAGATTTCACAACCAATACACAGAGACACGCATTTACAGTTTCGGCAAACAAGTGAATAACTATGAGACAATGCTAACGAATTTTTCATTTGTGCATCATTCGATTGTGAAATTTCATCTGAACGCAACAAGTGAAAAAGTGTCGTCACAAAAATAAAACGTAAAAAAAAAAAAAAAATAAAAAATAAATTGAATTTTTTTCGCTGAAAATTTACATTCTCAGTGTTAAAGATAGTTTTCGATTTCGATATAGGATTGAAGCAAATTTGTGATTTTTTTTTTTTTTTTTGATTTTGATTTTTTTGGTGTACAGTTTGTGTATGTGCAACATAACGCAATCACGGTAAGCATAAGGAAAATATTTAATTTTTTTTTTTTCTTCCAAATTTGAATGTGATGAATTTTCGGTTCGAAGCACGAAATCATTTTTCTTTTTGGTTATTTACATTGAAATTCTACTATGACACGCATCAACGGTATCATTGTTTTTGTCATTTAGTTTTTTACACTCAAAACTTATAATTTCAATACAAATAAAACGAAAAAGAAACGAAAACAATGTGAATAAATTTAATTTGACGATATCTATTTTTTTTTACGTTTTATTTTATTTTATTTTTTTTTTTTTTTCTTTTTTTTTTTTTTTCTTGTAACCATTGCTTGCCAACGATACATATTACTGCAGCAAAAATTTTCGATGTGTATACATCACGTAATCCCAAACCGACCACGGTAACACAATTAGTTTCAAGAAACATTGTAATGAAGAGAAAAGATAGAGATAGAAAATGAAAATCGCACTTAAAAAATAATTTGGATTTGTTTCGCTTCGTGTACTCATGAAATGATGTTCTATCTACCATAAGCAAAAGAGAAAAAATCACTTACACATTTCATAGTGTACCGTTTGTAAAATATTGTTTGCATTGCAACACAAACGATAGACTGTGTAATGGTAAGAGAAAGACAAAGAGAATATGCATAGCTCTTACGCACTGAAGTACGCTCAACAGCTGACCAATGATACAAAATCGTATTGAGATTTCACAACCAATACACAGAGACACGCATTTACAGTTTCGGCAAACAAGTGAATAACTATGAGACAATGCTAACGCATTTTTCATTTGTGCATCATTCGATTGTGAAATTTCATCTGAACAATACGTAGATAAAAACCGCTCTAGTTAATTACGCATTAATTTGGTTTAGGAAACATTTTTTTTTGTCTTTTTTGAAAAGCGTTTCATAAAATATTTCTTTTTACTTCCAAAAGACATTTGGTGCATTGAAGTGAGTGAAGTACATATTTTATCGCATTTTTTTCTTTATCATATTCATTTTTTGCATTGTCTTGTGAAATTGCCGGCTAACGGTGACATCGATTGATTTGTTGTTGTACATATTTTGTGCGATGCACCGTTAGATGCTCGACACGAACAAACGTGTTCCATGGACATTTTGCATTTGAAATATTTTAATGCAAATATAATACAATATTTTTTTTCTCTTATTCTAGAATCTAGACACCAAATCAATGCCCCATTCTCATAAAAACTGACACGTAACGGTACCAGCAAAATGGATAGCGAAGAAAGTAGCGGTGAAATTGATATGAGAGAAAATTTTACACCAAAATCTTATGAAAAATATAAATCACAAAGAAAGCGGGAAAAAGAAAGGGAAAGGAGAAGGCAAGCCGGTACGTCGCCAAAAAATCCACCATCTCCAATATCACACAGACAGCCATTGCATGAAATTCAATGTTCGATCCGTTTACGCCATGGTATGCATTTCTTTTCTCATTTCAATGTGATGTGTATATCCAACTTTTCAAACAATATTTTCATACATTTTGTTAATTTCGTATTTTTTATTTTTTTTATTGTACATTAACAGGACAACAAGCGTCACCCGCAAGTCAATCGCCACCTGCTTCGCAGATCTATTCACGCCATCGTAAGTGAAATTGATTGAAATGTCATTTTTTTCATTTTTTTTTTTCATAAATTTTGTTCATTCTGTATTTTTCACTTCAGCTCGACGTACATTGAGAATTCAAAGCGACGATGATGATGATGATAATGATTATCAAGTGCCATCAACACAACCCAGTACCATCAGTACCAGAAACACCACCACCTCAAGCATCAGTAAGACCACAAGCGTCACCCGAAAGTCAATCGCCACCTGCTTCGCAGATCTATTCACGCCATCGTAAGTGAAATTCATTGGAATTTTATTGTTTTCTCTTCTCTTCTCTTCTCTTTTCAATGTGATCAACTTATATTCAAACAATATTTTCATAAATTTTGTTCATTCTGTATTTTTCACTTCAGCTCGACGTACATTGAGAATTCAAAGCGATGATGATGATGATGATGACGGAATAACGGCTGAAGATCGTGATATTTTCGATGCGGACACAATCGCGCAATGGAAACTCCTTTTTGCCAAACGAAAACGTCAATCCGTTGCACGAAATCAACAACCAGCCAAACGAAAGACAAGAGCACAAACTTTAAATGAATCAAATGATCCCTATGGTAAGATTATTGCTTTAATGAGAATTGTTTCCATTGATGCAACATTATTTCCAAGTTTTTTATGTTTTTTTTTTACATTTCTTTAAATTTTTTTTTTTTATGTTTTCAACAGTCAGTCAACAAGCAGCCGTTGTACAAAATCAGCAGCCGGCTAGGCGAAGAACACGAGCACAAACATTTTGCCAAAGCAATGTGACTACATCAGCTAAGCATTCTGAACCGTTGCCGACACCAAAACCGGCAAAACGAAAAACCAGAGCCCTAACTTTGTGCCAAAGCTATGTGTCTACATCAGCTGAGCACTCTGAACCATTGCCGCCGCCACAACCACCACCACCACCACAGCCACCACAGCCACCACCACCAAACATACGACGCACCATCATCAAATATAAAGAATCAAAATGGCAACCAAAGGTGCAGTTGCAGAGTGTAGAGCAAATATTGGCAAGCGAATTGAAACAAGAAGCAGATGAATGCGATCGGCTCAATGAACAATTGAAGCAAAAAGAAAAGAACAAAGTTCGTCTTGCCAAACAGATTAAAGCAGTCATTGAACAACTTGCTTTAGCTCGCGATCAACAACAACAGCAACAGATCGAGATTGACGATGATATTGATGACAATCAATTGTCGACTGAAAGAAATGGTAACTATTTTGTATAATTTAAAAAAATCCAAACTTTTTCTGTATATCATTCAATTTGATTTTATTTCATTTGATTCGATTTGATTTGATTATTTTTCTTTTTGCCATGTCTAGTTCTGTCTTTTGTCGATAGTGATCATGATAATGATGACGACGAAAATATTGCTGGCGGTGAAACTCAACATTTCGCCAATCTTAAGAGCAAGAGAAAACGGCCACATATCGAGAGTGACAATGATACTGATGACGACGAAAATATTGCTGGCGGTGAAACTCAACATTTCGCCAATCTTCAAAGCAAGAGAAAACGGCCACATATCGAGAGTGACAATGATACTGATGACGAACATTTACTGATGAATAAACGAATGGCACCATCAACATCAACATCATCATCATCTTGTCCAAGGAAAAAAGTATTTCCAGTTGTGGAGCATGTTTGTCGACGGAAAGGCGAGAAGAAAACAACAGATCAAGATCAAGAGACATTCACTATTGTTATGACTATTAATCAGTTTTTGCGAAACGATGCCAATGACAAGGGCCGTGTCGGCGGTACAAGAAACAAAGCGAAACTGCAACAAAACAATGCCAGGCAACCAATCAATGAGCAGAAGCGCCGATTAATTGAATTCATCCGAGGAAGTGTAGAGAAAATTTCTAATTTACGAAGATTAGCTTCATTTTATGTTCATCACAAACTAAACAGTTTGATCGATTCGGGCGATGATCAGCTAATCCGTGATGAATTCAAAGGTGAATTCAAGGCAGAGGATTATTTCTATTCTCTCAAAAAATGTCAAGCTGGTCGTTGCAATTATCCATTGGGTGCTTTTTTTGAAAGAAAGCTGAAAGAGCGCAACATCGAGTCAAAGTCAGAAATTAAAAATGCAACACAACAAATCAAAAGTTCATATCAGGAATATTCAAAATGCATGTACATGAATGTCAAGATGCACGCGGCTCGTCATATAAGAAATTATTTTAAACGCTTGACAAACAACTTTGACAGCATTAAGGCGACGATGGATTATTTGATGAATGAAGAGTATCATGGCAGGCCTGACTTTGATCTTTTGAATCAATATTTGGCCGACTTGCGCCCATTGTTGGACGACAATGTTGAGAGAATTGATGATCACATAATACCTCGTGGTTGGTTGAAAACTTGTCTTGACTCGAAAAAATACTACAAACATGTCTACGAGTTGATTAATTTGCAGCGGCTCATCCATGCACACAATGTCGACCATCCAGACAATCAGTGGAGATCGTTTCGAGTCATTCCACAAGCCAAAGATAAACTGGCACACACTGAATTTGACACGGAAGCATTTATCCAAGTGACAAATCGGCTGCATGAAAGAAAAGCAGACAAAGTTAGTCCAAAAAGTAAGAAACTATGGACTAATCAAGACTACGCTGCTTTTTGGAACAAATATGTAAATGTAAGAAAAATCAATCGTCGAAGCCAAATATTTGCGCATAGTTTCACCACAAACGGTGTGTCAGTCAGTGTAAGAATGACACGTGTAAAACGAAATGTGGACGACCAAAACCAACAAGAGCTGACAAAAAAAGCGAAGAAAACGCAAAAGAAAAGCCGAAAGAAAAACAAGAGCGATCATCATGATGATAGTGATGAACAACCAAAAGCTCCGGTCGATATTCAAGCTGCATATGATTCAGGTCGAATAACAAAGTTCATTGGCAATGATCCTGGTGACAAAGTCATGATATCAACAACATCACTCGATTTGCAAACGAGAGTCGAAAAGGTCTATAGATTGACTGCAAAACAATGGCACGAGAGAGTCGGAACAAACAGACGCAAGCGAAAACTGAGGAAAATCACGGGTGAATACGAAAACAAATGGAGAAGAATGCGTGAGATAATGTACACGGAGATGCCATCATGCAAGAGTAGGAATCACAACGTATATCTTCGGTATAAGTTGGATTCTTTCAAAGAATCATGTAAAGTGAAATACCAACCGCGTGTAACTCGTTTAGATTTCGATAAATATGTGCAAACACAAAAAGTTGCACATGAAGTTGTGCGTGAAATGACCGAAATGCGCAAAGAAGTCCCGAAAGATCAGCAAACCATCATCTACGCTCTTGGCAATGCAAAAACTGCCGCCAATTCTCCAATCAAAGGCCACTTGCGAACACCAAAAGCAGCCATTACGTTAATCATGCACCGATACGCAATGACAATTGATGTGCCTGAGCCTGGAACATCGATGCTGTGTAGCAGATGTCACGAATTGCTCGATAGAGCAATAGAAAGAATCGAAAGGAAAGGATTGGGTAGAGAGAGATTGAACATAAAGGATCGGTAAGTTGTTCAAAAAAAAAAAAAACAAAAAAAAAGAATAGAAATATGAAAATTAATTTTGATTTAACAGTTTCCTAGTTTGCCAAAACTGTGAACCGGCCCGAAATACTGTTCTCGCTGCTCCTGAGGAATGGATTGGAAAAGTACATCATACACATCGAAAGAAACTGAATGTCGAACCAAGACCAAATCAAATGACATTCAATCATGAAAATCAACGAAAAACAATTGTGTGGGATCGTGATAACAATGCATCACGCAACATGATTTACAAAGCAATGTGTATGTTGACAAATGTACCAGTGAATCCAGATTTCAATAAAAAAGCTTATATATTAAGACAACGTCGTGCAGCAGCAGCAATAGCAGCAGCAGCAGCAGTAGCAGCAGAACATCAAAGAAGAAGAAGAAATATGGCCGGGGCGTCCTCTAGGGGAGAGAGGTAGGTATTGAATTGATATTGATGAAATCAGATGAGATATAATTGATAAGTTAGTTCAAGTGTATTAATTTCTAAATGTTCATTTATTTGTATATTTCTCTTGTAGGTAGTGCTGGCGGTCACAAAGTACTATTCTATAGTAAGTTTTTTTCCCTTTTACAGACACAGGCGAATGCAGTATGATCTCAACTACCAATCTCAAATTTAAACAATATTTAGTCATATGTTTAGCATATTTATAATTTATATTCACAATATTCACATATATTCACAATATTTGCAATATTTGCAGGATATTTACAATATTTATTTTTATTTACTTTCGTTCTTTCCCCCTAGGTAAAATGTATGGAAAACCAAAGAGCAAAGAAGAAGCCATTAAAACACTCAACGAGTAAGCATTTTAAATAATGTATTTTGTGTCGGAAAATATTTTCATATGTGTTTGATCATTTTTGATTCAGGCTAAATGGCAATACAAATGTAGTGTATACGGGCGTCGCAATAAAATATGGCAATCACATAGAAAAATTCACTGAAATCACTGAAGTTCAATTTGCTAATAGCAGTCCAGAACAAATCAAAGCATATGTTGATACGGGCGAACCACTGTAAGTGTATGGATTATATTACAAATTGTTTCATTTTGCTTAAATCATAAATAATAAATAGAAAACAGTAAACAATGGATCAAAAAAATAATAAATGATATTGTTGATTTTTCCAGAGACAAAGCAGGATCTTATGGTATTCAAGAAATTGGTGCAATACTTGTTGAACGTATTAATGGTGACTTTTATACAGTTATCGGTTTACCAATTTATCGACTATGTTCAGTACTCGAAAAACTTTATAAAGAACACAATTGATATCTATCGTTTTACCATTGTTCAGTGTCTTTTTTTAACAAATAACATTCTATCGTATATAATACAATGAACGTTTACGATTATATTTATATTCAATTCTATTTATTATTGGTGACGTGTCAATTCAACACATTCAATGTGAACAAATATTATTGTTATGAACAAAAAGAGCATTTTTATTACATACTTATGTTAACGAATCAATAACAAATAAATATATTTACATGAAACAAATGTACAAAAACCTAGACAAATACTGGAATTATTTTGACGAAAACGATTTGGATCAAATGAAAAAGTCTAATGGGAAACTGATCAGCTATTTTCACCAGCTCGATAAATCGTATTATTCGGACGATTTATCGGTATTATTCGGAAGGTATAAAAAAGTTAGAAAATCGTTGGACTCGGTGTATCGAGCTAAAAGGAGAATATTTTGAAGAAATGATGAAGGTGGAATCTTCGACTGAAAACAATAATTCATATTTTCGATTTTAATATTCATATATTCGAAAAGCAATCGAGAATTGCAATAAAAATTGGTGTGCCTTTGAAATATTGTACTTGGAACAATCGATGTTTGAATTTCGTTATGACAACCAAATTGCATTTGACGAGTGTGAGTATATTATCCATTTTGCAATTGCAGTGCAGAAAACAAATTTTTGCTCGCGGTACTTATGCGATTTATCAATGCTATACTGACTATACCAACGGAAATGGCAAAAATAACGATTTGTCGGTTGCATTCCATAACCGGTGTATGTGCAATTCAGTATATAAATGGTAGAGATCGCTTGCAATGTAACGCCAAACGATTTATGCCATAGTACATTAATCGATCGTTGAATATGTAAACTTCACAAATATCAATTATACCCTGAACGAGAAACGGAGAAAAGTGACGTAATTTACATTTGCCTAGTTGTGTTTGTATCGGTTCATGCGCATAAGATATTTCACATATAGCAACAATTCCACATCAAATTTCAAAGCAACATTATTGCTTTGCACATTTTATCACTTCATTTATTCATACGTGCATTAACATGGATATTATATATTTCAATTCATTTAAATTCCCATTTCAACATCGTTTCAGCTTAGAAGCTTGTTTGAGAGCTAGTCTTAAACTGAAGTTATGAACGGCTTTACCTAGAAAACTTTCACATAAACGACGACAACAATATCATCTATTTTCATTGTAAATTAAAAATCAAAACTTGAGTGTAATTACCGGTTTTATTACATTTTACATTACATCGCTCACATCTTTTGAAAAATAAACATAACTATGTTCACAAAACCTCATTTGATATTATTAACGACAATGAGTGAAAGAAAGTGTAAATTTAATGATGTATTCGTATTATCAATTAGTCACAAATGAAGTAATGAATTTAAATAAAGTAATATTCCAAATAGAAAATTCAGAGTAAATTCACTTTCATACTAAAAGTTGCTTTGTGAAACCATAACCTATTTCAAAAAAGAAAAAAAACAAAAAAAAAAAAAAAAGAAAAATTCAAAATCATTTGATCAGGAATTGCGAAATAGTTACACAGTTATAGTAATATTAATCTTAATTTAACAATCGTATAATTTTTTTTGCTGTTACGAAAAAAAATGTCAATCTGAGATATTTGGTTTAATCACGTCCAAGGCGTTGACCTCTTCCCCAATTTTGTCCACCGAAAAATCTGTTTTGATTGTTACCAGCCGGTTGATTTGTTTGTTGATTTTGCGGTGGAAATCCAAAACCATGTACACCACCTCTCACATCGGGGAAATAGGATTTACTGTAAATATGTAACACATTATTATTCATAATTAAATAAATATTTCCATGGAAATGCTTTCAACCATTTTTTGTTTTTCAACAAATATTGAAACTTACATGATTGCTGGTGTGGTTAAGTATGATGGACCGCCCAATTCTTGTGGATATTTAATTTTTAAGAAATAGTACAAATGTCCAACCAAAATTCCAACCAGTGAATATGTGCTGCCACTTGATAAAATCAAATTGAATCCCAACAAAACCCATGGCAAATACATGGCCTTAAATCGTGTACCAAACCAAAAGTTAACAATTACATCTTTGTTTAGTTGACACCAAATGTACAACACTGATAAAATCAATGGATCCATCAACAACTGAAAAAAAATTAACGAGAAAACATTTTTCATTAAATCGTTTTGAAGTGAAAAGCTAAATTTATTGGTGTATTTAATTCAAAATTGGATAAAATCATTCTTCATTCATAAAAAAATGTTTGAATTTATCATTTTGATACAAAAAAAAAAAAATGTCCACTCAGAATGAATTGAAATTTATTTCTTTCAGATAATCAATCATTCAAATGCACCTGTCATCAGAATTAATTTGATAAAGGAATCCTTTAACTGAATTCAAAAACTCAAAATATTTTCCTTACCGGTAAGCTGAAAAATAGACCGATGAGCACACAACAAGCCCAGTTAAACATGAGTAAAAAGAGATAATCTCCTGGGCTTGATTTAAATTGATCAGTCTCCAATCGAAGTGAGTAATTATACAGGAAATAACAATTCAACATAAAATGGAATCCTGTGGATGGATTTAGTGGATAGTAAAATATGCTGAAATTAGAATGAAAAAAAAACATCTGGTTATAAAATGTTATCTTCAAAATTGATCGTAAATAATTTTGATATACTATCTATTCAAGTACATACCATGTTATCAAACGCCAAAAATGAAATTTGTAATAAACAAAATATGGTGCTAAATACAGCCATTCACCAGCCAAAAGTCCAAATCGTGCCAATAAACTGGTACCAACTGTTAGTGAGAGCCAATATTTGGTAAAAATTGGCAAATTTTTATACCATACCGACACGTCTGTCATTGTGAAATTCGTAAAGAACTAATACTCCCAGCAAATGAAGCTATTACGTGGTGTTTATCTAATGAACGTTTTAATGAAATGGATTTTTGTTTTCCTCAATTCAATGTATTTCTTCAAAATTGAATATTAAAATTAAAGTGTATATCTATCTCTGAATAGTCTCACTGTAGATAATGATACAGAAAAAATAATAAAATTTGTTTTATAAATTTTTCTAGAAGCCGATGGATTTATTTATTTTAAGCAAATTGACTGAAAATGATGACAGAACATAAATTACTGACAATAGTTGTCAATAGTACGAAAAGTGTCATATTTTCGGAGATTGTATAGCGCCATCTAGCAATTCAATTCGTATTTAATTTATTTAACATGAACATGATACGTTTTTTTTTTGTTTTGTGATCAATATTAATATCGTTGAATGTGTATTAAACGATATTAATATTGATCATTAATTATTATTTATTTCAAAATCTGATTTGCTTTTAAAGATGATGTTTCTTCTTTAAAAGATTAATTTTTTTTCAATCATTTCTATTTATAAATGTTCAATTTAAAAATGACCAACAATCGCTTGAAATCGAAAAGAAAAAAAAAATCTCACATTTTCTGCAAGAAAACGTGAATCGAATAAAAGCGAAAGCAAATGCATTTTCTGAAATGTTGCATTGAATCAGACGAAGAAAAAAAAAACATCGAAAATGACTTTCGGTAATACAACGGCGGTTTGTCGCCGAATCGAAACAACATACACATTTAATGCACCAGAAACATGCATAACATCGAATAGGTACAGATAGCTGGTTTGTTTTTGATGTCGAATATACGTATGGTTTGCGTTTGAATCGACCAATATTGTAAACAGCAGAATACAGAAGAAAAAAAAAAACACCGAAACAAAACTAACCAAATAGGCTGTATAACATGAATGCGTGTAGTGTGCAGCGGTGGTTTCGTGCAGAATTTATTCACAGGCGGCCAAAGCAACGATAGACGACGGCGAAAACAACAACAATAATGACGATGAAAACGACAACGACTACGACTACGTTTACGACTACAACGACAATATTAAGTATTAAGTGGTGGGCCAGTTTTTGTTTCACATTCAAACCACAAGGTTTTTTTTAGATTGTTATGTGCCGTCGTCTTATAAGCGCGCGCAAAATACTTTGCTGTATTGTCTTTGAAATTTTGATATTTATTAGCTCTGTCGTACCTCAAGAGCTTCAAGCAATTTAAAATGATTTTTGCGATGAAAATATTATTTAGTTTTGTTGTTTTTTTTTTTTTTTTTTTTTCGTTTTAAATGTATTGAATAAAATGACCTTTTAACAACAACAAAATTGTTCAAGTAATCATTTGGAGTAACTAATTGACAGAGTCTACTATCAAATTATGTCTCAAGTAATTTGTTTACATTTTATTACAAAAGAGTTTCTTTTTTTTTTCAGTTCAATTAGGAAACAAACTATCATATTCATTTGCTTCGATTTGAATGTAAACGAAATAAAAATACACATGAAAATAAACACCTGAACAACACATTTCAATCGACCAAATTCATCAACTGTATACTATGTCATTGTATGGTATGCATTGTTCATTCGAAAGAATTGTATTTATTGTTTCCATTATCATCATCTTCTTAAAAAAAAAAATGTAACTTGTTATTATTACGATAGAAAAAGGCATTTATTAATATTTTTATGTTTGATGTTGGGGTTTCAACTTATACGATATCGCTATCGGACAGAGTTGAATTTCGCACAAACGCACACCTTGTTGTTTTTCGTTGCCTCTCTGTCTCTCTTTCTCTCTCCATCTCTATAATTCTGGCTACACATGCATCACTTTTTGTTTCGCTTTCATTTGGGCTGCGTATTGCGATTTGTTGCTGTGCTTTATTGTATCGTGGTATTTGTATGTGTAATATGTCTCGGCAGGTCAAATCGATCGTTTTTGTTGCTTCCAACATCAGTATATGTTTACATCGTGAGTGATTCACAACTACAATTTGTTTTTTTTTTCCGTCATTTTATTTATTTATTCGTTGGGTGTATGTTTTAATGAAAACAAAAAACTCTCTGTTTTTCTCGTGGTTCAAAAACTCGTTGCATTTAAATAAATAAATATAAAATTGTGAAAAAGGCGCACAACACAGTTCAGTTGAAAATTTCAATTTAACCAATTTTTGAAATAATAAAAAGTGAGTCTAAGAATTTTTATCTTCATTTTTTTTTTCTTTCGTATAAAATAAATGTGTTTAAGTTGCGAAATAAAGTATTGGCGGCTTTGTCGAAATTGTAAACACCAAAATACAATGCAACAGCAAGCTTAGTCAACGCAAAATATTTTATGCAGAAATACAAAACAGATGCGATGAGTTGTGTAGCAAAACATTGAAAGAGAAACAAACTAAGCGATAAATAAAATAAAATAAAGAGAGAGGAGAAGAGAGAGAGAGAGAGAGAGAGAGAGAGAGAGAGAGAGAGAGAGAGAGAGAGCGAGAGAGAGAGAGAGAGAGCGGAGAGAGAGAGAGAGAGAGCGAGAGAGAGAGAGCGAGAGCGAGAAGGAGACGGACATCTGATTACTGATTTTTTTTGGTACACCATGAACGTCACGTTTTCGACTTTAAGATTTCAAAACAAATGCTTGCACAGTGTGTTTCTTTATCATTAAACAAAAACAGTGTAGATATCAATTTATATATTGCCTACAAATTTTGCAATCACATACAAATCTCAATCACAGACAAATCTCAATCTTGACTTTAACAGTTTTAATGGCAATTTTATTGGCAAAAAATCGATGCTATTCTTAGAATGCAATTGAAAACGCTATTAACAACTATGGATTTGGAAATACATTCCAGAAGTATTTACAGTTTCCCCTAAATTGTGCTTCTCAGTAACAGTATGGTGTCGAACCGTTGTTTTCATTGCGATTTCTTTATAATGTAACTTTTTTACGTTTAGTATTTGTAATGCATATTTATGAAATCACAATTCTGATGCTACTTAATATGATATTTATTTTTAGTGAGCTTACATTAATCATCATACAATTCGTTAATTTAATTTAATTTGATGATTTGTTATGCAGAAGGTTTCCATTTTATGGAATCGATTCAATCAGATTAGCTTAATTACACATTGTTATTGGTTGATTCAGTTGTTTGAACACCGAATACAAAACATTCGACTTATAGTTAATCGATCGATTCATCACTTTACAAGCGTCAATTAAATCGTGTACTGAATACTGAACAAATGTCAATCATTTCTGATCATCGTCTGAAAAAAAAAAAATGCACATATTTTCAAATGATTTCATGAATTACCGATGATCGTGAGCTATTTGAATCAAAGTAATTTCATTTTATATAAATCATGAATGAGCAACACATTCCTATGATAAACATAAATTTTGCTACATTTCCATGCAATCGTTGACTGACACATTCATTTCAAATAGTAAGAATAAATCAATGTAAACATTATATGCGCGTATGTTTCATGCATTAATAATAAATACATGATAAAATGCTTGTGTTTATGTCTCTTCAAATTATTCAAAGCTACGTTCGAAGTCAGGTACTGACAAATAATTATTTGAACAAGATTTTATCGGATGCTTTTTTTTTTTATTTTCTGCATTTGGCGTAATTAACTAAAATGTCACTGGTCATTCTATTTATTTTTGAGAAAAAAAAAATAATAGTCGTTTGAGAACGATTTATATACAAATAATTCATTGAAAATGCAATGTCACCCCGGTGGGAAATAATCAAGTA